>VWZF01006909.1:243658-257041 GCA_013396755.1 Sclerurus mexicanus
AGAGAAGAGAAGAGAAGAGAAGAGAAGAGAAGAGAAGAGAAGAGAAGAGAAGAGAAGAGAAGAGAAGAGAAGAGAAGAGAAGAGAAGAGAAGAGAAGAAAAAGATACAAGGGCACCACAACTGAATTCCCAGGTTTTAAAGGGAAGTTATTATAGCTCAGGCCTGCAGCGATGACAGACTGAGGCCCCTGCACTGTGCTCCCAGTGGGGGATGGACACACAGGCAAGTCCATCATGGATAAAGGGCCAGCAGGAATAAGCCCATGTGAGTCAGTCCAGTGTCGGGGTGTTCTGCCCTGCCTCTGACAGCTGGATAACACAGAGCAGGAAAAACTAGTCCCACTTTTTCCCTGAGTCAGCAGTATCTCCCTCAGCTGTTCCCACTCATTTCGGCAGGAATTTTTGTTTCCATATTCCTATCATTTAAAGCCTCTGTTAATAGAATTTTCATATGCCACAACATACCCTTGGTTTCCACCCTTGTTTAACATCATGAAACTTAGTATTTTACCCCAAGTCCACACTCGTTATCAAAAGAGGCAGCAGACTCCTCAAGGATGGCACCCACTCCTCACTCTTTGCACACACACACACACACAGATCCACACACTTTTCCATAAGACACGAGATTTGGAAAGAGGTAACTTCATTTTCCCGACCACAGCCCTGGAATAGCTCAAGGAAAGGCATCTCCCACTGAGTCCATCCCAGGTTTTGCACAAAGCATGTTGGGTTTATTAGTTCCATGCAGGCTCCAGCCTAGCTGGAGATATTCATTAAAGCTGCTAGTTCTTTATCTTAATGACTCTCAGGCTTAGTGTATTAATTCAATGCTCCTGGTAACAAAGGAAACAAGCCTGGCTTGAATGCCAAACCTTCCTCCTCTCCCTCCCTTTCCAACCACTGCCTCCTCCCCCTCTCAGCACATCGGAATCAACATCAGGAGTGTGTTGATTGCACTTGCACTCTGAGTGCAAGTCCCAGGGAAAGAGGTGTCACTTGCCACAAGGAAAATTAAAGAGCTTATCCTATGAGCATGTTCTCTATTACACTTCAGACAGCACGGAGTGCCGGGAAACAAAAGCGACAAATCAGTGCTGAATTAAGGAATTCACTGCGACTCTTCCAAAACCTAAGGGAAGTTTTATCTCTAGCACCAAGTGCTGGCAGGCATCCACCTCTCCTATCCATCTCTCCCATGTACCTCTCCCATGTACCTCTCCCATCCACCTTTCCCACTCATCTCTCCCATCTACCTCTCCCATCCACCTCTCCCACCCATCTCTCCCATGTACCTTTTGTACCCACCTCTCCAATCCATCTCTCCATCCTGCTCTTGTATCCACCTCTCTCATCCACCTCTCCTGCAGAGGCACCTTGGATGCCTCTGCCACCAGAAGGCTCCCCAGGAGGGGCTGTCTCCCAGACAGCTGCACTCCATTAAACTACGTCAAACGCTCTGCCTTTGGCCTATTTTCAGCCATTCTTTCTATGCTTCATCTTTACCATGGACACCACAGTAAGGACTAAAGGCCCATCCCCATGTGCAACAGATCCCAGCTTTGGCCAGAAAAGCTACTTTTTCACAAATGATCACAGATTTCTTTTTCCGCAGAACTTTCTCATCCAAATTTGACCTTCGGAAAGTCCAACAGTGGAAAAAAAGGGAATATATTTTTATGAAATCTCTGTCTCAGAAAGAAAAATTCACAGGTATACTTATATTATCTCAAATGTATTTGTGCAGGAGGAATCGTCAAACTGAATGCTCAGGAAGAATTACTTCACTGGAAGGGTGGTCAGGCATTGGAATGGGTTGCCCAGGGAGGCGGTGGAGTCTCCATCCCTGGAAGTGTTGAAGAAAAGGCAGGATGTGACACTCAGTGCTCTGGTCTAGTTGGCAAGGCAGTGATTGGACAAAGGTTGGATTCGATCATCTTGAAGTTTTTTCCAACCTAAATGATTCTATGAACTCTCCGAGTCTATGATTCTATGACCTTTCAGCTAGACCAGGGTTCTTCCACGAGAGCAGTGGTACCCAAAGCACCCTGTGAGTTCTCTACTGGTCTCTATTAAAGGTTATAACCACCTAAAAGGAGCCTCAGCGTGACTTTGGTTCACTTGCAGCTCTGTAGCATCACTGATTCCAAAGGATTTCTCCTGATTTTCGCTGCTGCAAACGAGGCAGCGATCAACCCGAGCATTTCAAATCGTGTTATGAAAATGAGCCAAGCCTGCCCAAACGAAGCCCTTACATTTTATTGAAGTGATGTCAGAAAATGTTGTATGAATATGGATGATCTTTCCCAAAGAGGAGTTCCTACACATTTCATGAAAAGGGAATGGCTCACAACGCCATGTGACAGGAAGCAATCTTCTGAGAGCAGCCACTCACCACAGCGGGAACGTGGAAAAATGTAAGGAGAGGAAAATGATTTTTAAATTTGACATCTGGAAAACATATCTGGCGGAAGGCGCGCTCCAGAAATACACGTATATTTTTAAATCCAGACGAGTTGCATAACAGACAATCGCTGTCTGTGTTTCCCTTTGCTAATGGCGCGGTAATTAAATCCTACCGGTGAACTCCTGGCGCTGGAACGACTCTTGCTCGTTTATTCCCAAGCTGATAGTGCTGGATGACGAGTCTGAACACACACTGGGGCAGTTAATAAGGCAATGGCAGCGATGGCCCCGCAGACATTCTGCAGGCAAATTCCCACCACGTGGAATGCACTGAGCCAAGCCGGTCCTGCCTTCGCTTCATCCGCCTTCTCACTTCCCTGCCCTGTTGTCCCCTGCGAGGAGGGGCTACAGGAGAACACCCTTCTTCCCCAGGATCCATGGTCTCACCACGCGGCATCCCCAGCAGCATGGGCAGCAGGTCAAGGTGGGACCTCGTGGGACCCCACCTGCAGAGCTGCCTCCAGCCATGGAGTCCATGACATCAGCAGGATGTGGAGCTGCTGGAATAAGTCCAGAGAAGGTCATGGAGATGCTTCAAGGGCTGGAGAACCTCTGCTGTGGGTCAGGATGAGAGAACTGGGGGTGTTCACCGGGAGAAGAGAAGGCTCCAGGAAGACCTGAGAGCCCCCTCCAGTGCCTGAAGGGGCTCCAGGAGAGCTGGAGAGGGACTTGGGACATGGCATGGAGTAACAGCGCAAGGGGGAATGACTTCCCAATGCCAGAGGGCAAGGTTAAATGGGATATTGGGAAGGAATTGTTCCCTGTGAGGATGGGCAGGCCCTGGCACAGGTTTGCCCAGAGAAGCTGTGGCTGTCCCATCCCTGGAAGTGTCCAAGGCCAGGTTGGACGGGGCTTGGAGCAACCTGGGCTGGTGGAAGGTGTCCCTGCCCGTGGCAGGGGGTGGGACTGTGCTCCAGCAGCACTTCCTGCTGGGCTGCATGATGAAGGCTCAGGGATGTACCAGTGGATTGTTATTTGGATAAAAAGAACGGGATAGACAGAAACCTTCTTAAAAGCATCCAAATATTGTTGTCCATTCAACATTTCTCATCTCGGCTGCTCCATTAAACTTGCAATCTTTTTATCAAAACTGCCATTTCTTGAATTCTAGGATGATGCAGCCCAGTTTCATAGAATTGATATTCAGTTCCTGATTATAGGCTTCCGCTGCTTCTGCCTGGGTTTTTTTGCCTCTCACTGAAAATAGGTGCCTTTCATCCTTCATAATTCAAAATGAAGTGAAGGAAATCAAAGCATCAGACTCATCTCAATGTTACACAGAACTAAGAGAGGCTGGAGATCCTCTGCTGCTGCTTCCAGCCCAGGTCAGAAACAGTCTGGGAGTGTCTGCAGTCAACCCCCCTTTCCAGCACAACCCTTTCCAATCCCAAATTATTCACTTCAATATGATTTGTGGTTATTTCTGTGACCAATTTCCAGAAATCTTCCAACAAAACACTAGAAAGGCTGATTCTTTTAAACCAGAGCATTTTGTAGGGACATATTGATTTTGTTAAGCCTTTCAGAACCAGCCTCTCAAGGGGGATTTTGTCTCCCAAGGGGGATTTTGCCTCCCAAGGGGGATTTTGCCAGCTTCCCAGTTTGTGGGTGTCCTGTTCAGGCTCCAGCTGCTGCCAGACTCTCTGGGAGACAGGAACAGCTGCAGGTCATTCAGGTTTCCAGTTCACACTTGACTTTAAAAAAATCATAGTGGAAAAACAGTACCCATTTTTTGCCAACAAAACAAACGTTTCAGGCTCCTCCCCTTTCCCACTAGAATTTTTTTAAACTTTAACAAGCAAAGCAATGCAGAAATAATTGCTTGGGTTAACAATTCTGAATTTGAACACAAAAGGAGTCACTTTCCAGCCATCCCTTATTTCACACTAGAAATGGTCCATTAGGATCCCTTCAGCTCTTGCAGATGAGCACCCTGCTTGTCCTCTGCAGGGTGCCCTGAGGTTGCAGAGCAGCAAGATCCTCCCCACCACTGTTGCTTATTTACAATAACTGGTTTTCAAGTGAAGCATTTCATCTTTCACTGGGACTGGTTTCTTTTCTTTTTCTTTTTTCCCCTCCATTGTATAATAGAAAGAAATTGTGAATTAATCTGACCAAAGCAAACACATCCCACGGTTCTTTCCCAGACAAAACTCCCACTGAGATCAACTGTCACTTTTACTCGGGAGAACCTTTTTCCTGTGAAAGAACTGCAAGAATTGGCACCCTCAGTGCATCCTACAATTTCGACTGCCATGGAAATCGCTGCAGTTCTATATCCAGGCCAAGCACAACAAACTGTTTCTTGCTCTTCTCATCTACAGATGGAAAACACCGTGCAGCCTCCCAAACTCCCTGTATTAGCACTAGCTGCCTCCACAGGGATTTTCTAGCCCACATTCCTGAGTGCGGGCACAATTCATGCATGGAAGGATGCTCATTTTTCTTGTGGGACCAGGCACTGCAGCTCTCCAGGTAAGTGCCTTTCCTGAGCTCACACACGTGCCTGAGGCCAGGCAGGAGCTGCAGCCAAAGCTCCAAGATCCAACCCACCGTGTCCTCCCACTAACATTTTTTTTCACCTCCTGGTCTGAATTCCAATATTTACGGCACGTGATACTTAGGCCCTTTTGTGATGAGAGAAATAAAAAGCTCCTTTTGTTCAAACACAGGGCCCCTGCTTTGTGTCAGGGCCTGGCCACACACGGGTACTCACAGGTCGACTTTCCGTGGGTTTTCTCACAATTTGGGCAATGATAGATGTCAATATCTGGTGCCTCTTCCTCTTCCACACCGACACAACTGGAATACAAGAACGTAAACGTGACATTAGCTTGAGTCTATCTCCAAGCACGCAATTAATAACGAAAACCCTGTGCACTTGCAGCCACGCTGACAGCCAAGGGCTCCATCCAAGCCAGGTCTGGGTGCATTGGACACTGGTACAGACCGGGGTTGGTAGCCTACACTCCTGATGTGGTGCCACAAAAGCTGTCAGCCAGGAGCCCACCACCAGCCCACTGTGGACCTCCATGAAAAAGGGGCAGAGAGTCCCACAGAACGCTTTTTTTTCGAGGGAGACCTACACAGAGTTCTCCCAACACCATCCCACATCAACCTGATGAACAAAACACATCTTCTTCACCAAGGACGTGTGGGTAGCTGTGAGGCACCAGAGCGATCTTGGCAAGGTGCACAACTTCCATAGGTTCCACCTCTATTCCCATATAGGAGGATGAGGAGGGAAATAAGACCCACAGCTCAGCTCTTCTGCCTGCCAAGGGGATGGCAGCCAAAGATCCAGCCCTTGGCCACGGCTCCGTGGGAGCTTAGTGAGGCAAGAGCACCCAGGAGATGCACCAAAGGCACCTTAAGCCCCAGCACAAGGATCACACAAGCAAGACTGGGTTACACCAAGAGCTCTCCTGGGGTTTCTCTACTTCATCACCTGAAATGCCTCCTTAGGTGCTCTACGATGAGCACAGAGCACCTCTCAGTGCTCCTCAGCTAGCAGAGAACATTGACACAGCTCTTCTGCCAGGGAAAGGGCTCAGGCACGGGTCCTCCAATGCCATCTCCACGCATAAGGGTGTGTTCTGCCTCCCAGCATCCCCCCAGCGGTGCCAAGAGAAGATGAGAGTGGGAATTCAGAGGTTTTAGCCACTGTTTCTGCCCCATAGGAAGCCAATCAGAGGATGGTTGCTCTTTTCCCCTAAGTCAGGAATCAGGGTGTGTTAGTTCTATCAAGTGTCCCACAGAACCTTTGAAAACATTCTCGCTCTGTTCAAGCTCTGCAGGACAACACCAGTGTGCCCAAAAATGAGTTCAACATGAGAGATTCATAGAGGGTAGACACTCCAGCAGCATCAGGTGATGGTCGAGATGCAGGGACGCTGTGCCCTCCTGCGTGCTGGCAGACAGGAGGGTGCAGGGGTAAAGGAGGGATAACACATCATCATGCTCCCAGCTCTTCCATACGAGTCCCCGTGAACCCCCTGCCTGACCGTGTGGAGCTCAGGGCTCTTTGGTGCCCTTGGCAGGGTGTGCAGGTGCACATGAAGCAGCACCTGGGGCAGGGGGGCCAGCTGTTCAAACGCACTGTGACCCCCCATTCCCAAACCCCTGCCGACCCCGAGGCACACGGGGCCGCGTGACAGTGCACGTCACTGTCACAAACCACAGACACACCTGCTGTTGTAGAAAGGCACCAACAAAACCAAGGCTGCGACCAAGCTGGGAAAAGCCAAGCCAGCTAAGATACAGAAACGCAGCTTTTTTAGTACCATTGTAAACGTTTTGTCAAAGTAAGACCCCGTCAGAAACCTTGGTCGGGTGTGCTGTGTTGCAGCTGCCGGTGTGGGAGCCAAAACAAAGAGGGCAGGGTGAGAGAAGCCCTGCAGCCAAATCCAGAGACTCCCTCATCAATGTCAGCCCAGCCTGGAAACACAGATCATTATTTCGGAATCGTGTCAAAGCAACTGCAGATTTGGTTGAGGTCTTTTTCATTAAACAGTTACTTGAAAAAAAACTACAAAATCGTTGTGTGTCCCTGGGCAGGCAGCAGAGAAAACTGAAGTCTGCCGACAGGAAAAGTCATCACCACAGCAGTCCAGTACACACAGAGAGAAAAATATCAGGTTAGTAGAAAATACAAAAAAAAAAAAAATAGCAGAAAAATACCAGATTAATCAGTAGAAAATTTAAACAAACCCTGGCAGATTAGAGCCAGAGTAAGAGAATGTAGAGGATTCCTCTACCCACAAAGCTGCATCAGCTGCTTATGCCAGTGGATTCAGCTTGCTAAGCCCGGTAAAGGTATGGATTAGGCTCTCTGCAAGGGCTTGAAAAGCCTATATTTAGCTAAAGTAAGGAGATGAGACCCTTGGGCACCGGGTGGGAGGAGGTTTGACCAGCTATGGCACAGGGCAACGGCTGCGGGGTGGTGGGAGCCATTGTTCTGAGAGCTGGCAGAACATCTAACGAGAACAAGGCAGAGAGGCAAAAATAACTGACCTCAAACTCCAGCGGGCCCCCGGAACACACAGTCAACTTTTCCAACTACAGCACGGCTCTGGAACAAGGTTTGGCCACTTGCAGCTGCTGGCCCTCGCCGTGGGGGAAACTGGGAGTTTGAACCGTCCGAGGGATCCCCCGGCTGACCTGTCTCGGGGATCTGTCACCAAACTGTGGACCCATTGCAGCCTGTGCCCCTCTCCTCAACCAGCAGAGCTTGGCTCACCAGGTGCTGCCACCAGCAGGACCATTGGGGGCTTCCACACGGATACAGGCACAGGAAACTGCATTCCCATAGTTAGAGCCAGACTGCCCCTCGAGGGTGTTCCTGCCAGGAGAGGATCCAGGGATTCCTGCTGCCTCTGTTGGGTTTATGTGGCAAGATTTGGGTGGCAGGGGGCCCTGACCGACCCCTGGGTTGCCCTGAGCATTCCCACCTGAGAACAGGAAACATAAGGGCACTGCCAACCTTAGTAGAAGCCACGATCCAATTCTGGAGCGCCTTTTTCTCAATTTGCTAATGTGTTTTTTTCTCAGGGTGGTTAATTACCAATAGAATAGAATCAAAGCATTTCTCCAGCTGCAAAAAACCGAGTCATCTATAGTGGTGTCCTGCCCCTCAGCCCTAGAATTCCAGCACAAATGGAGCCCTGTGGTTTGCATCTATTGGTTTTTTTCCATGAGAACACTTCGCTTTGGTCCCTCCAAGTTTTCTTTCTCAGTCCTGGAGAAACACAAACATCAAAAGGACTCAAACCAAGCGTCTGACTCCCTACAACAATCAGAGGGGTCCAGAGGCAGCCGGCACAGAATCACAGTCGGCATGGGATCATAGCCAGTGTGGAATAGTAGGTGGTGTGCTCGGGGTTCGGGGAGTGTGCTCAGGATCCAGGCAGTGTGCTCGGGATCCAGGCGATGTTCTCAGGATTCAGGGATTGTGTTAGGGATCCAGGCAGTGTGCTCAGGATCAACAGTGGCCTGTTCAGGAGCAGGATCCCGCAGTGGCCCCACAGCAGTGTCAGTGTGAGCCCTGGGTGTGTTACCTGTGCCAAGGAAGAACTGGGAAACACTCCCAGTAGCACAGTTGGGTGATTACTCAGATCTTCCCATGAGATGAAACCAGAGGTGCTAGGTTCACCAAAGGAATGTTGAGGCAGAGCTGACCAGGGATGTGCAGAGAGTGGGGGACATGGAGCAGGAGAAAGAGATGGAGTAACCTTGGGAGCAACAGCAGGAGCAGGTTGATCTACTTCAGTTCTCCCAGGAGTCCAAGAATCTGTTTCCAAAAGCCCAGAAGGAGAAAATTTTCCCCTGGTGAAGGATAGAACCACAGAGTCATGGAAATCTTTAGGCTGGAAAAGCCAAAAGACCATTGAGTCCAATCATTCCCCAGTGCTGCCAAGGCCACCACTAACCCATGTCCCCAAGTGCCACATCCACACAGCTTTTAAATTTAAATCCCTCTAGGGATGGTGACTCTACCAGTGCCCTGAGCAGCGTGTGCCAGGGCTGGACAATTCCTTCGTGGGAAACTTTCCCCTAGAAAACCCTTCCCAGATATCCTGCAAAGCCCCACAGTGGCTGTCCCATCAGCGTTAATGCCTAAGGAGCTGCAGCCACGCAGGGCCAGCTGGGAACTGGGGATGCAGCTGGATGGGCAGGGATTTGGGATGCAGGAGCAGCAGCCACTACCACCACTCACAGCTCAAGAAACCCTTCTGTCCAAGCACAGCGAAGAATGGCCTAAGAGATTAATTACCACGCATCCAGGAGTTGTTGGAACAATTTAAACCAACCTAATGGTTGATTTGGAAACGACTGTTAAGTGATTTAACTCAGGTTGAGGCAGCGTAACACTAATTTGATAACAAGATAAAAGGGAAACATTATTACCAACTTATTCAAATTTTACAGAAGCTGTTGTAGGGAAAAAAAATAATAATAATGACAAGTAAAGGCTTTGATATTGCAGCTGCTTAAGCTGATATCTCACTCATGTTACAGGGACTTAAAGGAGAATTAGCACATTAGAAGCTTTTGCAGTCAGAGGCGACAAATCACATTTTTATTAGAAACTCTGCCCTTTGCCACTTTAAAATGAAATCGCTTCTGTGTTTGCAGTGAAGAGATGTTCAAGTTTCAGTATTCTGACAAAGTTAACAATGATTTTTCTTATGTAGGCAACACTAATAAAAGGTGCATAAATTAAACTGGTTTTATGGCATGAATGTTCCTGGGGACCTTGATTTGTCTTCTGCAGGGAGGTGACATTTTACGTAGTTTTAGAAGGGAAATTAATTAATTGCTCTATCAAAACCATGTCATCTCCATTATCAACCAGGAGACAAGTATAGAAAAACATGAAAAAATAAAATAAACAAGCGAAAAGCTCTTCGAGGGGAAAGAAAATCAAATCTATGGATACAGAAATAGCACAGAAGGAAAAATAAGCTGACAACCCAACTCCTGAAATGAGCCGAAGCCACATGCTTTATCTGCTCCTGAGGACCATTCCAAACACGGGTGAAACACGGGTTGTCCAAACAGACAATGGGATTTGGGAGAAGGACTCAAAGATCTTAAAGGGCTTCTCCATCCCAAGTGACTCCATGGTTCTACAACCTCCAATGGGAAGGAAAGGGCACCCTCACCCCTTCACAACTACATCACTGGACTAGTGGGTACATTCATACCCTAACCCTAACCCTCCCCTCTCTTCTCCAGTGCAGAAGAAATCACAGCTTTTTTATAGAAGATAAAGGTCACAAGTAGTGATCAACCTGTCCCTTAAAGACTGGTATCATTCCTTGGCATGTAATCCATCGTGTGTTGCACAATAACTCTCTTCCTTAACAACAAGGTGTCATTTGCACAGAAGACACCAGTCCAGTTCCAGGAGCCTCCGCCACCAGAACAAAGCCAGAGGCACTGCAGGAAAAACAGGACTTCCCAGCAGTGGAGAGGCTCATGTTTCACTTTTTGATGCCAGGCCAACATTAAGTGACAGCAGTTTCTTGTGTCCATATCCCGGCATCCAGAAATGCACCAACCAACACCATGGGCACAGGAGATGTTAAGAAAGAAAAAGAAAGAAGGACGAGAGCAAGGAAATGAGCTGTTCCATGGGTTCTCTTCTCCTGGGCTGTTTTCCTGGAGGCTGTTACAGGGTGAACTCTGACCAGAGTTCTCCCCGTGTGCTCTCCAGTGTCTCCAGAGCAAACAGACAAGCCTTTCCTTAAGCAGAAGGATTTGTCTCATCTAATCAGTCACATGTTTTCACAAAACAGAGATTTTAGAGAGCTGAAGCCTGCTGTCAGCTGGGGTTAAAGCAAAGCAGTGAGCTCAGGTGACATCTGGGAGAACAGAGAGACACATGTCAACATCATTTCTGGAGGACACCCAAGACCAAGGACGGCAGAAGAAACCAGTGTGCTGGTGTGGGCACATGGGGGAGGGTTCCCTGCATGGTTGGTGTTTAATTAGGGCCCAAATGAGACACAACCCAAGCTGTACTGGGCAGCCAGGATTTCGTGTCCCTGAGAGTGTTGTCCAAACACTCCTTGAGCTCTGCCAACCTTGAAGTCATGGCCACTGCCCTGAGGAGCCTGTTCAGTGCCCACCACCTTGTGGAGAAGAACTTTAATATCCAATCTAATCCTCTTTGGACACAGTTTGTCTGCCTGCAAATTTTTCTGTAGGTGTTTACAAATACATGTTTTCCTGGTGACATCAACCTTTTCTGGGTATCCAACTCCATGCATTCTCAGTTACTTTTTTGAGCTAAAATTTCCATTTGGGTTTCTGTCGTTCCATGACTGCAAACAAGCACAGCACTATCCACCCTGCAGCTTCCCCCTGGCCATGTGCTGTATAAAGGAGGGGCACAGGGTGCAATCCAGCCCAGAGGTTCAGGAGACCATTGGGAAGCATCAACCCTGACCAGCATCCCAGAGCAGTCCCCCAGCCTTTGCCAAGACCCATATCCAAACTCCAATGAGGAAAAGGGCACAAACAGGGAGCACTTCAAGGTTCTCCTCAATCTTCCAGTACATCTCTCCTTGAATGTGAACAGCCTGGTCACAGCACCCCTTCCAGCACCCAGAGCGAGGGCTGTCCTGCCCCAGGGGCACAGGGTGGGATGCACGGTCACCTCTACCATGGTCATTCTCTGAGGTTTGTGCTGGAAGTGCATCGCTCATTACAGAGCAGATGCCCTTTTCCTCTGGAAAGACGAAAAGAGTAATTCTGCTTCTTACAGCGTGGTTGAAAGATGCCACTGGAATTCAATTCCAGGCAGGAGATGCTCTCCCTGCCTTTTCATCCCAGTGCTCCAGCCTGTTGTGCAAGCTGCTGTCCTGGACAGACTGAGCTCCCTGGCTGACTGAACCTCATTTTGTGGGTTTTTTTCCAAACTTGTGGTATGCAGCAGAGCACTCCCTTTGGGAGAAAACAGGAATTACTTGACCTCTATAAAACTATTTGCGAAAGCGAGTGAACTCAGGACCTCAGTGCAAAACAAACATTACAGCCAGCGAAGGCAGCTGTATGATATCTTTTTAATTTTAAATGGCCAAGGACCTCAGGGAGATTACTGGCCAGTGCAGGTGCTTGGCACCCCTGTGTTGAAGAGAATAATCTGCCCCAGTGCTGGTGTGAAGCCCCATCTCTGCAGTGCACAGGCCCTCAGGTGTATGGACCACCCCTATCACAGACCCACATCTGCCAAGGGCTCCACAGAAATCCCAAACCACAACAAAAGTTTCCCACCCAGGGAACTGACCGGCTTGGGATACGGGCTTACTGCTCCTATTGGGAGGGGCAACCTGCACTGAGCTCACCAGAGAGCAAAACCCACAGACAGAGGTTTAAAAGCACAGGCTGGACACTTTTCAGAAGGAGCACCCCAAATTGTGAGGAAACCTAAAACAAAACTAAGCACAGAAACAGAATGCAGCCATTGGGAACTGAAACTGCATTCAGAGAACTACAGATCTTAAGTCATCAACAAGAGCCAGATTCTTCAAGCCTGAGTCATACAACAAGTTTAAAACCACCAGAAACTTAACATATTTAGCAACTGGGGCCATTATCACAGCATCTACTTCCCTCAGGTGTAATAGTTTTGTCCCTACTACACTGAAACCAGGAATGATCCCTCCTCCCCTGCTATTTCTGTGAGCAGGTCGGTCGGGACGGAAAAGGCTCCCTGGTTTTTGGAGGCATTAGAGCTGACCCACTCCCTGCTGTCCTGGACGATTTTTGACATCTCGACACATTACAAAGCAAAGAAAAGAGTAACTGGCTTTTTCCATCTCGCCATCCAGAGGGACCTGGACAAGCTCGAGCAGTGGCCCATGGGAATCCCATGTGGTTTAACAAGACCAAGTGCAGGAACTGCTCCTGACCTCTGCACACGCTGGGAGACAAGACAAGAGCTTCAACCAGGGCTTCCCTGCAGAGACTGGACCCAAACAACTCTCCTGGGTCTGTTCACATGTGCCACGCACCTTGTTCCTGCACCAGAACAAACTCTGCCCAGGCCACACAACCTCCCCCACCAGACCCACCATGCCAGGGCAGTGCAATAGCCAGGAGTGAACCCCTGGGGACAGGGAACAGCCAGGTGGCTGTCACTGCACCACGGAGCACGGGTGGGAGAACAGGGGAAACCACAGCCTGTGGATCTCTCTGGTGAAGCTGCACCTGGAGCTCCTGCAGCTGCAGCACAGACAGACCCTGCGAGCACAGGAGCTCAGCCCTGGCACTGCCTGTGGGCCAGGATTAGCTCTGCTGGCCTTGGGAAAGCCCAGAGCTGGGATTCTGCTCCTCCAAGAGCAATGATAAATGGTGAGCAGTGGCCAGATCACATCCTGAGAGCAAGGACAGAATCACAGAACATGCTGGG
>VWZF01006911.1:0-49469 GCA_013396755.1 Sclerurus mexicanus
ATAGAGTGTGTAGCCGGCGCCCTACCATGAGGTTACCAGTGTGATTAATTGCATATTTTTAAAAAAAGCTGAGGGGTTTGGGCAGGGGTTGTTTTGTTGAGGAGATTTTTTGGGGAGGACCTTGGTGTGCAGCTCAGCTGTGCCCAGGCTGGAGGAGGAGATGCTCTCAGGCTGCTTTCTGGGCTTCAGCCGCCTGGGAACTCCAGTCCTGAAGAGATGCCAAGCATCCAAAAACCAGGCCAGAGAGACATGCTGGCAGCTTTTGGGGACTGTTCATAGTCCAGGACTCATCTGTGGTGAGGAGAATGTTGGGGTGCCCCCCTGTAGAGGAGGAGGCACCTGGGGCTGTGGGGGTGGCTTCTCTTGTCAGCAAGGCAATTTTGTTACAGCTAAGACTAGGAGAAGATTTAATTATAGCCAAATTTATACAGCCATGAGTAATCAGGTAAGGGCTTCTTGAGCCCCTGTGGATCCAAAGCTGCATTTTAGCTTGGTGATTGGTCCATTTGGAGTGGTGGGTTTTGACCTGGACTCCAGCAGATCATTTATTTACAGCAATTCAGGTGAGAAGTGGCAGCACAGACAAAACAAAGAGTCTTGTGACTAAAAATCCCAGTGGTGCGACAGTATTAGGCAAATTCCAACTTTTTCTTACAGGAGGAAATGTGCCTGTTGTTTCACATCAATGTCATCTTTTCCTGTGAAGCGATCACCAGTGTAATTGCAAGAGCTAAGTTGCATTTGCTGCCTGGAGCAAGCAAGGTCAGTGAGCTGCCATCAGGGAAGGGGCACTGCTTTTTGGTGGCAATTATGCTGGCTGTGCAGTATGGAAAAATTGTCCTTTGTTCCCTAGGCCTCAAAGGTTGCTTTTTGTTTATGTACTTGTTTTTGTATGGCAGCATAATCTAGCTTTTTGCCATCTGAGCTAACTGATGAGGAAGGAATGACTGTGGTGTGTGTGAGCAGCATATGTAAAGATGTTCATGTGGAAAACCTGGGACATTGGGGAAATGTTTTTTATACTTGGCCTTCCTTATCTCACCTTTGTTTTGGGTTTGGCTTCCTTTTGTGTTTGGTGGTTTGGTTGTTTTTTTTAATCTCATGATATATTTACAGGTTCAGTAGCCTGTGAGTGTATTCAGAGGTCCTGAAGATTTATATCAGCAAGCATAGGGCTTTTTCCAGAAGACCATAGCAGGGTCTGTGCATGTATTTTTCATATCCTTTAACAGCTATGACATGTCTTGTAAGCAGATTTTAATCCTCTTTTCAGTTTGTCCATATATTTGACCTTATTTCTGTGGCACAGATACATCACTGAAGAACTGGAGCTGGAAGGATCTTGCATGGAAGAGAAAAGGGTTACAAATGAGCAAAATCTGCTTTTTATGTAAAGAAGACCAAGAAAGACAATTCAGGAAGAGTTGCACTGAACTTTTAAGGTTCTCCTAGTTCTAAAGCAGAAATACACTGTAAATTCTTTAGATTTCCTTTGAAGAAAATCTTTGATGCTAAAGTCAAAGCTCTGCTATGAGGGGGCATTTTTGCCACTATTGGGTTTGGGATGACAGATGACAGAGAGGCTAAACCAAATGTGCAGATTGGCCACCCATTACAAGTAACAATCTGTACCAGCCCCATTTGCCCAAACACAGGCTGCTGCAAGGTGTGCTTAGAAGCATTTTGCTTATCTAATATCAGTATAATTTCATCTACCGTGGATTCGGCTCAAGCAGGCACTGTTTGTGAAGCCTCTATCCCTGTTGTTTTTGAGATCCTCCCATAGCTCCACAATCAAGCTCCATTCATCAGCATCGCTGCAGGTGCCTGGTACAAGCAGGGTAAATAGTCTTTGCTCATTAAGAAGAAGGTCTGAATGTGGTCCTGGGAGCAGCCTCTCTCAGAGAGGCTTTGGCTGGAGGCATGCAAAGGTTTAGGGTGTATATGGGCACATGCACCCCTGGAGGGTTGTCCCTTCTGCTTTGCCAGCCCGTGTTGGGATGCAGTGTGGATGAGAACCTGCTCAGCTGGATCCCTGTTCCCTCTCCAGTGGATGTGTCTGATGAATTTTAATTCCTCTGAAGTCCGTCACTATATGAACTAAGAGGCACCTGGTCCTGCCTCACTCTAGAGCTGTGGAGATAACCCAATTCCTGGGGTAATAGTTCAACCTTATGTTGTACCAGCATGAAGCCACTCTAGCAGCTGGTGGGTAAATGTATGTGTAGGGTGATGTATAGAGGCAGCAAAGCCTGAGCATCTGAACAGCTCCATTATCTGTTGTGTTGCAACTACCATTGCATATGATAAGACCTCCCAAAGGATTTTTGTTGCTATTACTGAAACCGGATAGATAGTGTGTCCCTTAGGTGCTGGCTCTTCCAGTTCAATTGTTTTTTTCCAGATCCATTCTCTTAGCACCTTCTGAGTGAAAGAGATGAGTTTGTTCATTAAATGGGCTGCAGTATTTTAATTCCATGAAAATTAATTGGCACCCAAGAATGAAGATAATCCCACTAGTACGTCTAATTAGAAGAGCAGTCCTCATATTCCCCAAGCAGTCTCCTCTCAATTCAGAAGTTCAGACACAGAAATTTGCTTGTCATCCCTTGAAGTTCTAGCTTCCAACATGAGCCAAATGTGTAATTTTTTAAAGCATTTGTATTTTAGAGAATCCAGCAGGATAAATGCTGTTTATTTACAGAGCAATAGATTGTCACAACATTATGAGGCATGTATATCATTGCAATCAAAGTACTGACACATCTGAGAAGGAAGGTTAGGGTGTGCCACTCATGAGCAAACAAGTGGAATATGCCACTGCCTGCAGTGATCCTGGTTTAGTGCAGTCACATCTCCCTCCTAATCTGAGGGGAAACTTGTCCCAGCTGATACCTGGCTGCAAAAGTCTATGTGAAGCAACATTGTTTTGAAAATTAGAGGCTGGTGTAATGAACTGTGGGCAGGATGCTGGGATGCTCTGGTTTTCCTGTGCTGGCAAAAAAGTCTGTGGCATCATGCTTTGAAATCCTACCCTGAAGATGGAATTAGATACACTCCATCCGGTTCTGTCCCTGGACCTGTCACGGATCTCCTGCAAAACTTGCAAATCTTTGTAACCTCAATTCTGATCCAATCTGAAGGCATGAACATATGCTCCCATATAGACCCTGATGTATCTGATGGCAAAACATGGCCCGGCAGTGCTTTAACATCCTCACTTGCCAGTGGCAAATACTTGTCTCTTCAAGGACTTCGTGATTCTTCAGGATCAGCCCACACAATGCTGAGATGAGGGAGTATGTCAGAGAAATCCTACAAGTCAAATATAAATAAACCAAGCAGCACAGAGAAAACAGCTGTGAAGCCCCAGCGATTCCTGCTGTAGTGGAAGGGATGGCTTAGAAGCCATGTGAGGCAGGGGTGTGGGACTGCTTGATCTCACACCTCTGTTCTGCAACAAGAAGGCTCCTGTAGTAGTGGTTGTACTGACTATCAACAGGACTTGTGCAATACAGTTACTTCGTATGAGTACTTCACAGAAACTAAAATAGCTGGCTATTTTTATTCAGCATCTTTGTATGACTTGCCCCTTTTGACTGTAGTGTCCACGATAAGTGTAGCCAAGCAAATGCTGGAGCAGAGGAGTTACACAAGGATAATCAGAGAGCGCTATTTATATGCCTGAAGAAGCAAAGAAGGTTTAAAAGGTAAAAGTTTCACTTATAATTCTTTCTCCTGAGCAGCTGAGGAGGTTGAGGCCAGGCTGAATCCTCACACAGACAGTGGAGGACATGGGGGCCTTGGAGCCAGTGAAATTTGTCATTGTCTTTTGAATCAGTTTCTTGATTTCCCAAAGGCAAGGGTGGTGATTTCCAAAGAAGCATCTGCCTGTGGAGATGGGCCTTGCATAGGCAGTACAGGAACAGCATGCAGGAGGGGGTGGTTGAGAGAAGATACTGCAGGTGATTTGTTTTCCATGGTGGCCGTGTAACTGGGTTCTGTTATTTAGCAGAAATTGTAATCTGAATGCAAGGTGAACAAGGTGTCTGGTTTTGCCTCCCTGTTAAAGCCTGTCTTCTGAAACAGGCTTCAAATGGAGCTGAAGTTCCTGCTTTCTTTATGAACCAATGAAGCTGCATGTGAGTTTAGCTGGTGTATTGTTCTTGTGTCCTGGTTTATATATTTAAAGGCTATATGGTTACAGCAGCCTGGCATTGTTAATAAAATAGTCACAGAACAATAACAGAGGTAATTGTCATTTTGATGTGTAGATCCATTGTCCTCCGTGAACACTGGCAATTAGGGAGCCATCTGCTTAGCTCTGAGGACAAATAAAAAAGAAAACTGAAAAAATACATGTAATTTGGAGATGGCCCTCAGAGAGTTAATGAAAAGGAAACCAGAATAGATTCAGATCTTTGCCTGGCTCTGAAGGGAATAGGTTGTGGAGCGTTCGGATTTGCTCTGTGGAGAGCTTATAATAACTGCCGTAAGGACTAATTGGGACAGTGAGGCTGTTAAAGAAAATTATATAAAACTTGATCTCTGTAGGTTTCCTCTGGCTCCCCAGAGCATCATCACAGTAAATAAGAGGTTTACCTGTGGAGATGGATGCTAAGAGCAGTGATTTCTGCAGTAAAACTCTTGAGGAACACTGCATGCCATTCATTCACCAGATGACATAAGTGGATCGCTTTCCAGTCCTTCTCTGGGTCTAGGTTTGCTGCGTGCGGGGGTTGGGCGAGACTGTGAGAGGAGGGGACAACGATTTGAGGGGAAAAGACAAAAACCTTTCAGGAAGAAAAGGTTGCTTGCAGCGCCTGAAGAGGCTTTGATCGGAAATGGATGTGGAAACGCAGCGGTGATTCCTTGTGAAAGCTGTTCAGGAGGGATGGGTTGCCGCACCTCCTCCCTGTAGGTAGAGAGTGTCTCGGCATCCTCTGACGGTGAGAAAGACCTAAGGACCACACCGCATCCTCTGAGCCGGAGAAAGAGGCAGGGAAGCCCGCTTTTCCCCTTTCCCCGACGAATGGCGGGGCGGGGGGATATAAAGGAGTCTTGGAAGTGTTAGTTGGCGAGAAAGGGAAAACGAGCCCGGCTTTCGAAGCCCGTGCAGGACTTGACCCGTGCTGAAGGATGGAGGGGAGGGGGCGGCGGCGGCACCGCCCCCGGGGGCTCGCGGTGACGCAGCTCCCGGCGGGGCCCNCGAGGGAGCAGCCCCAGCGGGCGCGGGATGCAGGGATGGAGGAGTCCCCTTCGGACGGGGTACCCAGAGCGGTGACACCGCGCCCGGCCCGCCCTGCGGCTCCCCGGGGTGCGGGGCAGGGCGGGGGATGGAGCTGTGCAGGGGCTCCTCGGCTGCTCTTCCTTTATTTGCATCCCAGTACAACACCTTTCCACAAAGACTTCTTGATGTCATTTTATTGCAAGGGTACCGCTAGGTTTTTTGCCAGCCAGCGCTTGGTACTTGAAGCTGATGGTAAAGTAGCAGGGATGCAGCTTTAACTATCTGGATTTATTTATTTATTTTTTGGCACACGGTGTTAAATATTAAAACTCCACCATGAAATGAACACTGAACACAATAAAACGAGGTGATGGCTTGGCTTTATAGTGTTCTGTGCATACTACAGCATTGCTTGAAAGAGTTGGTGGTGTTCTGGGTTGAGTAATTTGGTATATCAGAAGTCTCCACATAGAGACACTTCTGGAACTTGTAGAGAGACTATAAGGAAGTTGACTCCCTTGAAGTGCCTTTATTGAAATCAAAGGGGAAAGGTGGGAGATGGGGGAAGAGACCCCAACACAGAGAAGCTCACCAGACTTATTCCACAGATCTATGGGGATTTATTACCTTTTTTTTTTTCCCCTGTTCATATCATCAAACAGTTCAGGTATTTCTTTATATCCTTTCTGACTGTCTTGCTTTCAAATGTCAAATCAGTGAAACATTAATGTCAAGAACTTTCTAGTACTCCTGTAAATCAATATGCCAAAGTTTAGTGATCCTTCCTAGGAAGACATTGCTGACATTTTTGTGAGGAATGACACTGCACTGAGTCATCAGCATTAATGAAACAAAGCCATGTGGGGATTTCATCAGAGACTCACCCAAAGATCTGTCTCAGTCTGGGAGATGCAAATAAAACCTATGTGAGTTTGTCCTTCATTTCTCATCATTTTTCATTATATTCATCAATTCTCAGCACTAAGGCAAAATCAAAGAATCTGATCGTAACTCCCTGGGCAGACTTGGTTCAGGAGGGTAAAGCGGACCCAGGGCTTTGCTTTCCTTTGTGTGTCTGAGGTCTGTTTTTTCTCTGTGGACAGGGGAAAAGTTTCCCTACTGGCAAGTGCTCTGCCTTTGTTTCTCCTGTGAAGCCCTGCAGTTGTACCGTCTGCTGTGTCCCTGCAAGCCCAGCGGGTGGGTGCCCTGCTGCCTGACTCTGTTGTTGGTGTCAGGGTGATGGCTCCACTTGTCCTGAGCACATGTGGAGAGGAAAGCAGATGCCTTGGTCAGCCATCCTCAGCTAGCAGGTGGCCCCAAGGGAGCTCTTGCCAGCTGGCATGGGCTGGCACTGCCAGCACTGGTGTAAAGTGGGGCATGTTGGCTTCCCACTGGCTTCCTATCTCAGCTCTGGCAGAGCAGCTGCCTCAATATGTTATTTCAGGCTCTGGGATGGACTGGATACTCATCTTGTTTCTCTGGGCAGGTTAATATGACATATGTCCAATACCATTTGCTTCTCCTGACGTTATGATAGTCCGATGCTTCCTCTGTGTGCATGTCAGCTTTCATTATTAACCAAGCACTTGCTGAGACGTGAGCTATTGAATGACCCGGCAAAGGCGGTGACCACAACCTGCCTTTATATTCCTGTACCGATGGCTGCTCAAGAGGTAGCGTGAAGTTGGCATCTGTAGTAGCAAAAGATGTTCAGAAGTTGGTCTCTTCTGTGCTTTATCCCATCACCTGGGTGTAACTCACAGGAGATGTGCTGTGGCTGCATCACTAAAGGACAGAATCAGAAGTTTGTCCTTGTGCATGTTGTGATTTCTCATGGGCTGGAGGACCAGAGGAGCCCCCCAAGAAGAGGCATTGAGGCAGGTCATTTCCTTTGCTTGTGTCTAAGTGGTGGCTGTGAGCAGCTCATGCCATAGGAGCAGCATCTCCAGCACCCATGGGATTGAGAGAATGTCCTTTTAGTGGATAACACTTTTATTAAGTAGAAGGGAATTTGCTGCCAGCTTCCTGCCCGCACATGCATGCACTTCCTTATCCTCCATGCTCAGATGGATCCTGCAGGCAGGTGAGACTGCAGCAGTGTCAGCACTGTGCTGTCTGATAGTTATTTGCATATTGGGTTAGGAAAGGAGCCTAAAGCGTGGCTCAGTCAGCACTGAATGCAAAAGATGGGGGAGATGGCTGGCTCTGAGCACCATCTCCCCCCACACACCACCTGGCATTCTGGGGAATTGATGGAGTGCTATTTTAGGGGAATCCCTTCTGTGCTATCCTTGTGTGGGTTCCCTTCTCTGATTGCAGTTGTACATGCAGGGAAGAGATGGGGGCTGGAGAAGCTCATTCCTGCATATGTGTTTGGGGGAGCAAAAATAGAGGACAATAGAAATATCAAGAGAGTTAATACCACATTACGTTCAGCTATTACGCACTGAGTCAGCGCTCAGGGGGATGTCTGCTTCCTCTGCAAGCACAGAAAATAGAGGTTTTATTGCTTTAAATAGTGCAAGGCTACATGCTCCTGTGTGCTTTGCAGGAAGCTTCCTTGGGGCAGTGCTGGTTCTCCTGATGCTCGAAGGTGAAGTGACCTCCTTTGACTACATAATGTGCTTTGTGTCCATCTGTTACAGAAGATCTCTCACTGACCCAAACAAGCAGTATTGCAGAGAGAGTGATAGTCCTTGTCAAGAGTATCTTGACTCATGTAAGAACTTCCGAACTGCACCCCAAGCTGTGTGTTTATGTACTGTGATTCTAAACCGTGTGGGAAGCCTGTGAAGCCATGGTAGAACAGGCGTTGCTCCTACATACTTCTGTGTGGCTGGCAAACGTGCTTAACTTCACTTCTGGAAATCTCAAGGTGGATGAGAATTGACACAGTTAATTAAAAATACACAGTAGCCAAGCTCATTAACCAGCTGGAGACATACTGCTGCAGGGATGGCAAAATAAGGCAGAATGGAGGTTTTGTTTGCAATAGCTTCTTTCCAAAAGCAAATACCTTGGACCAGGTAGGACAGAAGTGGTGCAAGGAGGTGTTAGTTACCCCATGTGTCCTCAGGACGAAGAGAGAGACATAGATGGGTTGTCCTGCTTCCTTCTGGAGTAGTTTACCACTGGGATTTGTTTTTTTTCCCTTATTTCTTGGAGTAATAATGGACCACTCAGTGAATGGAAATTTTCTGGTGCCTTCTGGCTCAGTTCCCTCCAGGAACTCCCTTCTATCCAGTGAGAGAGGTTTGGGACACTAGATGCTTTAAAGTCTTGAAGGATGGTCTCCTCTTGGCAGGGGGTGCACCTTCAGCCCCTTGCAGAAGCCAAAAGGTTCTTGGAGTGCAAACAGGCCTTGCTTATTTCCTCTTTGTTGTTGGTTTTGGGTTTTTTCCACCAAACAGATGCAACTACACAAAGACCTGATTTGACGTAAAGGTCCATTTTGGAACTTAAGCATTGTTTTCTTTGGTGTTGCATTTTTTTGTGAGGTTTTTTGTCGTGTGGCTTTTTTTGGTGGTGTATATTCTTTTAGTGCTAGAAATATTAACATGTCTCTTCCCTCTTGCTATGCTGCAATTTTACATTGCTTTTCCATCTGAATAAGGAAAGATTGGATAAGGAATGTGTCCAGTTTACTGACCAGCCAACCCAAAACTCAAGCCGTCTCATCAGACTAGTTTTAGAACTCCTGTCAGTGATGCTTGTTGCCAGTATTAATGAGTCTGTAATAATTTTGTTTCTTTTCTAGGTGTCAGTGCACTTCCAGTGGAAAGAGACCATACTGAAGAAATGGTGAGTAGCTGTATGTCAGAGTGATGTATTCTCCACGTTCTGTCTTTAAACTCTCAGGGTAGTGCTTTATTTTCAAGGGTAAACCCTTAACAGGTTCATTGCTGATGTGGAATTCAGAGTCCCTTCAGCTGTCAGAAGATACCTATGTGCACTTCAATGCATTTGATGGGAAGGGAAGCTGATTCTTCTGTCAGTGTGGAATTTCTGAAACTGTGCATTGTACAGCTTCATCCTAAACTAGCTTTTCTATCAGCTGGGTCAGAAGAAAGATTTCCAGTTTTGTCAGGATGATTTTTTCTCCTATTTTGTCTCTTCTAGATAACCCAGTGCATAGTGGAAGTTCTGTCCAATGCTCTGTCTAAGCCAAATGCACCACCAATTAATCCTGAATGCAAAGAAATCCTAAAGAAGAGTAAGTACAATATTACCTGAACTCGTGAAAGGAATTTAGATGGTTTCTGTCTTGCGTCGCAACTGGTGAACTGTTATTTCAGCCTGTGTGAAACTGGTGCCTCCAAATTTCAGCATCAAAATTCTGATTTCCTTCTGTTTGGTCCATCTTACTCAAAGAACAAACAGCCTGACCTGGTAATTGTCAGGGATTCCTGGCTAACACGTGTGACTCTCTACCTAAACCACCTGAAGAGTCTGAGAGAACTCAACAGGCTCTTTAGGTAGCCTGAGAAGTCAGCAAATGTGAACATGTTTGGACCACATGCTGAATGTATTCCAGAGGGCAGGAACTGTCTTCAAATGAAATCAGCACTTAAATCAACAAGGCAACTGAGTCCATGCTCAGCCCAGAAACAAGTTCATGGTGCTGATTCCAGAGGTCTGGAGATGTGCTGAAAGCTCCCTGTGGGAGTGCTCAGCTCAGGTGAGCCCATTCGTGGTGCTGAGCTGCCTCCATGGGGAGGTGTAGGCCTGTTTTATACCTCTTTATTGTCTGCAGGGAAGCGTGGTCAAGTCTGACACTGCCAAACTGCAGAATGCACATCCCTCTTTTCTGCCCACATCTATTTATTTGATTACAGAACAGTAAAAAGGCTCTTGAACTTACCAGCTACCCAGAAGCAACGCTGAAATCCATGGGGGTGGGGTTTGGCCTTTGGGAGTATTTGGAATTTTATTTAACTCAGTCCCAGATTCCTAGGAAATGCTGAATGCCATTGAGCTTTGTTTATGATAGTGTTAATTTCAGGGGAAAAAAGCCAAACCCAAACCTGTATATTTGTCATGTTTTGGAAAATCAAAACCCAGTTTAAACATGTTTTAAAAAACAGAGGGTAAGCACCCTATTTTTGCCATTAGACAGATCCAGGAGTATCAGATGATGAGAAGCTTTTCAGAAATAATGAGCTATTTCTAAATCTGTGCAGCTATTTTCTGAAAACTTTGAGGATTTGTGATCTATTTCTGATTGTACTCAGACTCAAGTGAGGCAGAAATATCTTCACAGAAGTATGTGACAACGTACACTGTCAGAGTCAGACTTTCATTTAGCATTCCGGAAATAGTGGAAGGAACATGATTTGGTGAAACATAACTATTGCAAAGCAGCAGATTTCTTGAATATTTTTTTTCAGTCAACTGAAAACTTTTAAAATTTGCTAAAACCCCCTAATATTTTCAAGTAGCTTGAAATAGATGGTTGTCTTTTTGTGTGAATAAGCATGTATAATGGTAAGGCCTGACACTCAAAGCGCTGAACTCAGCTCCAGATCCCATTGATTTTTAATAGGAATGAGAGCTAATTCAATTCAATGCTAAAAATGTGATCACAGACAAAGAAAAAGCCAAAGAGGAAAACTTATTCTGAAAATTCTAAGGGAACTTTTAAAATGCTTAATTAAATGAAAGTTAGTTAATCCTTTTCCAGGCAAGCATACAAAATATTAGCAAATGACTAGTTTTAAAAGCAGAATTAAAAAATCAGTTCTGTCCAAATCTTCTTGTTACTTGGTGTAGCCAGTTATGTATTTGCACTGAAATAGCACCTCAGTGGAGGGTTGGATCACTCCATTATGCTGCTCTTGTTATTACAGGTGGTAGAAATGACAGAGAGAGAAGTGAAACCAAACAACTTGAAGTGAGGCATTCCAAAGACCCAGCAGAGGCTGAAAAACATCATACTGGGAGCATGGAGAAAGACCAAAGTGAGGCAGAAGAGGAATCCAAAAAGTACGTGAAAGAAAGTGATGAGGAGAAACTTGCTCACGAGGAAGGTAAAAGCACGGAAGAGGAGGCTGGACAGCACACACCTGTTCAAGAGGAGAGACTGCACACAGAAGAAAAAACCCACTATCAGGAAGTTGGAAGAGAGGAGAAGAATTACCGCAGTGAAGAAGAAAGCAAAGAGAGCCAGTGCTGTGCCAAAGACAAAGAACCTGCTGTTCTCAACAAGAAGTCCCACTCTGGAGGCGCGAGCACAGATGAGTTCCGTGATGCGAAAGGTCAGCGCCCTGTGGGCCGCTGGCACTTGGAGGAGGGAATGCAGAGCCCTTACAGACAAATTAATGAAGGTGAAGAGGGAGGGGCAGAGGAAGAAAGAAGTGAAAAATACCACCATGAGTCTAAGGAACGTGGTTTCTCCCATCAGCAAGAGCATGAAGAATCTGATGAGGGTGAAGAAACAGAGGAGGAAAAGCAACCCTACAAACCCAAACGTTCCCATGGAAAGCACAGAGTGGGTGACTCCAATGAAGAGAAGAGGGGCCATGATGGTGAGAAAGAGGAAGTAGCTGAGGAATCAGACACAGAAGAGGCTGGTCTCTGGAACCAGTGGAACCAGCATCAGAAACACCATGAAGAGTCTGAGCAGCAGCGTGAGGAGAAGAGTGGTTATCATGGGGGGCGTGGGTCTGAGGAGGTGAAGGACAAGAGGTTTTCAGTCCAGAGAAGTGAGAAGTACAGAGACAGGTGGCAGCAGAGTGAGGAGAGCAGTGAGGAGAGCAGCGAGGAGAGCAGTGAAGAAAACAAGAGGTATCACAGTGAAGAAAGTAATGAGAAATGGGGCAAGGAGAGGAGACATCACGATGGGTCACGTGAGGCAAGGAGGCACCACTCTGGGGGAAGGACATATCTTGAAGATGAAAATGAAGAAGAGTTGGGCAGATACCTCAGTGGTGGCAGCAAGGAGAAGCAGCATCATGCTGGGGGGAGATATGGCATCTGGAACAATGAAAAGGAAGGGCCAGAGAAAGCGTCTGGCCGGGAGCGCCGAGGGCAGGCCAGGAGGCACTACAGCACTGAGCAGCAGCGCTACCCTGGCTACAGCGAGGAGGAAGAGGAGGAGGAGGAAGTAGAAAAGAAGCATCGTGGCAGTGATCAGGTGGAAAATGAAGAGGAGGAAAGATACACAGAGAGGGAAGAGTACAGGAGCCGTCTCCCTGCGGAGAATGAGAAGAGAACCACAGCATCTTACAGCCCTTTCTACCCACTGCTGTGGTGGAGAAGCCAGCACTTCGAGAAAAGGGATGGCACAAGAGAGCAACTTCTGGAGGGCAAAGAGGAAAGCAGGCCCACCCTGAAGGAGAAGAGTCTTTTCCCTGAATACAATGACTATGACTGGTGGGAGGACAAGCAGATCCTGAGTGCTCTGAAGCACAAACGCACTGAGAAGAGGAATCCTAGCAAAATTAACAGAAATGATGTGGAAAGGCAATACAACAAGATGGATCAACTTGCACAACTTCTGAATTACAGGAAGAAATCAGCTGAATTCCCAGAGTTGTACAGTTCTGGAGAAGACCTGAAAAAGCGTCACATAACTGGGAATGACAGAAGTCTTAGCCAGAGGCCTCTGACAGAAGAGGAGGTATGTGTAGAGGTGTTTCTCTGAAAAGCTGGGGGAAGCTGACTTCAAATGCACACTTCCATTCCCAAGGCAGCCAGCAAACTGTGCATGGAAAAACACAAACATGATTAAGTCACATTGAGAGCAAGATCTTCAGTGATTTAAAAATCTACTTTCTTTGAACAGTAGGACTTAAATGTGGTGAACTACCCCAGGGCACAGTTTGTACACTAAAGACATTAGCTTCTGCCTCCTGGAAGATAGGGGGGGAAGGGAGATTTTCTTCTCCTCTGGGCCCCACCTCTCCCTGTAGGGTCTTACAGACTAATGAAGCAAAGATGCCAGTGGCAGCAGGAGCAGAGAGGTAACTGACAAGGGCCACTTGGTCTGTCGGGTTGTTTAAAATACATGGCTGGAAAGTGAGTTTGGTGTTTGAAGTCAGTTGTCCATTGACTTCCCAGCTGTAATTGCAGAGCAGAGCCTGACATGCACTTGTAAGCCCAACTTGTGTGTGTAGCTCCCACATACACGAATCCTTTTTTTTTTGATGAATTCTGCTTTACCATCAAGGAAAACTGAGTCTACACCCATCAGCTGGATGGTCCTTGTGGATGTCACTGTATCTGTTGCTGTGCTGGGAGCAGTGGAGGCTTAATACTCATTTTTATAGATGTTAAGTGGTGTTGGCAAGTCATAATAAACTAGGATTGGCTACATAAGCTTCTTCTACTCTCTGTTATTGCAGAGATGTTCTTCTTGTTGCACACTGTACTTGCTGTGTGTCATAAGCCTAAAGCACTGTGACTGTCAGGCTGTAGCTTCCTAAAGGACCTTCCCTGAGCAGAAGGGACTGCAGGGGGTGGCAGCTGTGAGAGAGCAGGACATCATCACTAGATAATGGTGCTTTAAATCTAAAAAAGATTAGGCTGTAATTAGAACCAGCTCTCAAAATGAGGGTTTTATACTTTCCCCAGCCCTAATTCAGTTAAAAGGAGGAAACTGCAACAATATGCTGCTCTGTTGTTAACACCTCTTAGCCCAGCAGTCTGCTCAGGGACCCTTAAGCAGTAGATCATCTGCCTTAGAAATGCCTTAGAAACCCTTTTCTCTCATTTCTGTGGAACAAAACATTTGGTGGCGTTATTTGATGAGTAAAACGCTCTTTATATTTTTCCAGGAAAAAGAGCTGGAAAACCTGGCTGCTATGGATTTGGAGCTGCAGAGTATAGCAGAAAAGCTGAACAGCCTCAGGAGAGGCTGAAGGCATCTGGCGTTCCTGAGATCGGTGTAGCTGTGCTCGCAATACCCATGTTCTGTGGTAAACTCACTGCCACTGGATTGTTGTTTGCCCTAAAACCAGGAAATCCTCTTTACTGTCCACTATAGTGTAGTGATTTATACAGCTGAAAATGTCCTTAATTTGCTGTTAATGCTACTGAGATCTGAATGGCATGAATTTTAATATTATAACCTTTCATGTGGGCAAGTATTTTTAAGAGGCTTTTGAAAATACTTGTGTTAGTGTTCTTTTTGTCTGAGTTTGCAATAATAAAAACCATTGATCTTGGACCAAACTGTCTCCTAGCTTACTTGACTGATTGGGTTATTTCAGGATGATGTGTATCACTTAAATGAGGGAGGAGGATGCAGAAGGAGCCTTTTGGTGCTCTTTGGACACTATAAAGCAGTAAAGGAAATGATCCCATAATTAGTTTCAACTACTCCAGATATCTGGAGTTCAATTTAACCACTTATCCAAATGTGTTTTTTTACAGCCCTTCTGCTGTGCTGGTGTCTCCATATTCACGTTTCAATTGAAAAAGGAACAATGGTACTTCAAGGCATGCTCTTCAACTATTACACATAGAATATGTTCCATCATTTTGGAATATCACTAATGATTTATCCTGTTTTTCCTTGGTCCAAGCATTATGGTATATTTGAAAACTGGGGAACAGGATTCAGTTCTGAGGCCATGTTTGTGTTAATGCTGGTGAAATGCAGCCACTTTGGCTTTGATCTAAATCAACTTTTCAGGTGTTCCAGTATTATTTATTTCTCAAACTGATCTTTTAATTATACAATTTTTTTTCTAATTATTGCTTTTACTGCCTCAGTATATGATATGTAGGATTTAAAACATGCTGGTAGTTTAACTTCTACTGTGTAAGTTTTTACGCCTTTGTAGTGCTATAGATATGACAGCTGAGAGCCTGTGCCTCCTTCACAGGTAAGAGAACTGAAGCAGAGGATGGTTTTTCATTATTAGACTCCTGGCTTGCATCAATTTCATCCTTTCCTTGCCTTTCCCAAGCTTAGAGGCTCCTGTCCATTGCTCTAAGCTACATTATCTCAGGATTTCATCACATACTGGATGTTGGCTTCTTTCAAAGACCCAGTTTACCTTGAGTACATATGTGTGGACATACATCCTGCTTTTCCATACTTCTTCAAAGAAGTTGTGAAATCCAGAATTTTAAAAAAGCTTCTTAAGAACCACGCATCACATTCCTATTCTCTCATGTGATCCACAACACTTGCGCTGTAGGGAAAGGTGAGAGGGGCAGAGCACATCTTTCAGATCCACATGGCTGGGGGAACAGAGGAGAGGGTGAAACCTACATCCTCTCCATGAATGGGTTTTTGACGTAAGTAGGAGAAGAAAAGCGAAAGAGAATAAATTTTCCATAAAAGTAGAAAAACAACACTGGAAAGCTTGCAAAACCCAGCAGTAGATAAAACCTGAAGACACAGTGTACCTGTTCTCCTAGGAGAAATCTTTAACAGCTTTGTTACACAAAATATAACCCATTTTGATCTAGTGTCCTGAAAGAGCATTACTCTTACCAAAATACAGAATTTTACAGCTTTATAAAGTCAAATTACTTGATCCCAAAGCTTCACAGTCTGTCCAGTCAGTAAGTTCAAGAACAGAAGCCAAGTCCTGCTGGCCCTATGAGCTCCCACATGGACCTAAAGCTCCCCACCAGGGGTGCAATGGAGTGCAGACAGCAAATGTTCCTCCTACAGCCTATGCTAGACCTTTTCATTTTCAACACGAGGGAAAAGTAAGAAAAAGAAGATAAATCTCATTAGGAAAAACACCCTGCAGTTTAATTGAAATGGCAAATGCAAATTTAAAAAAAATTAATAAAAAAGCTGACATTCTGAAAGATCAAATAGTAGAATAAATATATATACATATAGCAGTTTTCAAAATAGTAATATCTTAAAAACATACAACTCTCAGGAAAATGACAGACAATACTAATAGAGACCTTCTGTTTAAATATTTTAATTTAAGAACATGCACTTTCTCTTCTGAATATATTTCAGGAAAACATGGGGTCATGCTGTAAACATGGGGTCATGCTGTAAACATGGGGTCATGTTCTAATATTAGTTTTCTCTTTTTATTGTTCCTTTGGAATAAAAAGAGTATGATTTTTTTTCTGTTCGTTCTACTTTCTTAAATTACTGAAAACAGTTCTGTGTCCAAAGGGCAAGCAGATCCATCACACAGAATGATGATGAGACTTCTCTGATGCTGTTTGGGAAAATGGAAAGCTAAGTTAGATGTGTTGATTCAGACTCAACCTTTTTAAAAGTACATCATATTCAAATTTGGCAACAAAGAAACAGAATGCCTTCTCTGATGCTTTATCTTCCTTGATTTTCTCTTCTTTTTGAAGTGATTTCAGTGTGATGTTTTCTTCCAAGGGTTTTTCTTCATTCAGGTCATGTAAACTGCTAAGGAGTGAGACAATTCTCCCACCACACAGTTCAGCTGCTTTTTCTGACAGATGTGTGACAGGTACAGTTTCTGTGCTGTCAAGAGCACTGAAAGTATATTTGTTATTTTACTAACAGTAAGACTCCTGAGATCTAAAAAAACCAAATTGATTCTCCAAATGTTAACAATGAAGGTCTCGAACTTTGCATCTTTTAGGTGATGGCTCCTCCATCTTCAGTGCTTCTGAATTACTGGAATCAGATTTGCCCTTATCCAAGACAACAGTGATGCCAGACAGAAGGTACCCTCCACCTCCACTCATTGTCAGTTTTGGATGGCTTCGATCTGGTAGGATCTTTAAAAAAAACAAACAAAAAAACAACAAAATACACCCAAAATCTACCCCACAAGAAGCAACTGCAAAAACTCACTCTTATCTGCACATTTTTACTTACACACTAACGTTGTGTAATTTCAGCTTACAGTATTGGATGTAAATTTTTTTCCAGCCACAACAACAAAGAGCCATTTGGAAAGTGTATTTATCTTTAAAGGGCAAAGTATCTGCAGGTGAGAATCCACTTACAGAAATACATAAGAGTACAGGCTGCTGCCTTACTGATTACTTCTTCATGGCATTTCCAGCAAAATTGTGCAGTCAAGGTTTGAGATGCATGGAAGGCCCATTATGTGATCAGGAGTGGTGTATTTGGAACCACAGCTGATCTAACAAACAGCATGAAGGAATGCGGTGATTTCCAGTTCTGTCACTATCACCTTTATGGAGCTTCAGGTAAGACATGCAATGAACCATCACTTCCAGCTGCATTACATTCTTTGTAAAGGCTTTCTCTTCAGTTATTTCCACTGCAGGTCTGAGCTCACTGACCTGTGTCCAGGAGACTCACATTTGTTCCTCACTGCACCTGCATACAGTAACCCTGGCCAGGCCTACCTTCTGTGAACATCTATGAATGTCCTGGCCATTCCCAATTTGGCTGCCCAGTCAGTAATCATGATCACCCTTGAATTAAGTCATCCCCTAAGTAATAATTCCTTATGGACTCCAGGAGCCCTTAGGCAAGGAGAAAGTCAGTGAGTGCACCTCTTCTGCTCCTCAGACCTGCTTCTGCTTCTTCATAGATGAAGAAGCAACTCATTTTCTTGCAAACATCTTGTTCAAACACAGTCGGTCAAACTGACATTTTTCATTGTGGAAATGTTTTTCCCTCTCATCTTGTTTTTATTGTTCAGTTCCTAGACCAGAAACTTGTTACTTGAGTTCCAGGAAACGTGTTATTTGAAGATGATGGCTTTCTAAGTCACCACCATTCTTAGCATTACATATTTTTTCCAGCTGTCAAAACAGCTGGAATTGAATAAACACCTGTAATAATTTTCTCCCTCTCTCTTACATGACAATGCTTTAGGCCAGCCACTAAAGCAGAACGGTTTGCTACAAATAGTTCAGCAAGTGCTTAAGTGAAAAGCTTTGTGGGAAGAAAATAAAGTATTTCCATTTGAAATTGTTACAATGAAGCATTAGAACTCTTCAGAATACCTACTACTCTCGGGTAAAACAAATGCATGAGCTTATACATAGTTCCAGCCAGTCCAAAAAAACATTTTCAGAGAGTGCTCTCCAGTATTCATGCAGTTTTGACAGCCACTTACTGTGATCCTTACCTGGTAGTTTCGTAGCCAGGTTTCAGACAGCTTTAGGTTAATAACACCACCTCTTTCTCTCAGCTTTGTGTAACATTCTAATAATGGCTTAAAAAAACCAAAATAGCAGATTATACAGCAGAATAGTATCAACCTTGAACAGTCACAGCTAAAGTAACATACTTGCTTTACCTCTTTATACTGGCAGTAGACAACAAAAGGCCTTGAAGGAGCAACAAATTCCAGTAAGGAAAGTAATAAGGGTGTGGGATGAAACTTGCTGGCTACAATTAAGCTGCAAAAGAAATGTCATCACATTAGTTTTCTGCTTCTAAAACCTACTCATCAAGTGACATTTTCTCCTACTTAGTACAGCAATCAATTATAGCTTAGAAGTTGCTCATCAGCATGTTTTCATGTCACTAACAACTCCCCAAATATAAAAACACATCATGATTTTCTACTTGCATAATTAAGAGCCTAAAACACTCATTCCCTAAGGTGCAGAATATTAAATGCATTGCAGAAGCACTCGATCCAGCTGTGTTGAGCTCCACAATAATTCTTCCAACACAATTTGCATGCTGCTTTCTCTGCCCCAAGACCATTTTCCAAATACAATTTAAATTCTGTTACTGCTAATTGTTGCTTAGACTATAACCTCAGTCATGATTCTTTAGACTATTTCATTAAATAGTTTTACATAAGTTTATTCATAAGTTTATTTCATTAAATAGTTTTATGTAAGAATATTTAAAGCGAAAACAATCCTCTAATAGATATGGCTATATTATGTCCTTGCAATGTAAAAGCATCTCGTTTTATTCTTCATCCTCATTTTAATACCATAGTACAACTTGGATATACAGATGGTTGACACTCTCTACTGCTATGTCCAGTTTTAATTTAAAAAAAAATCACCGCTAAACTAGATTGCAAGAAATGGTTGAGTAAATTAGTAAGTTATACTTGTGCAGAAAGCATGACATAATTAAACTACTTGTCTAGGTTACAGAGACTACACAAGATGACCCATCAATGAACATTTGTTCTCCAGGGGAATGTGCAGCACTGGAGACACCATTAAACTTGTCTAACAAAATGGAGGTAAAAATGATTGTTCAATTTTCTCAATACAACAGAAATAAAGAGATGAGACAATTCTCTTACAGTTGTTTCTATTTTGGTTTTTTGCCATCCATGGCCTTGTGGGCCATTTACTTCAAATCCAAACCTCAAAACAATTGTGCTCAGTAATTAATCAAGCAGGTCATAAAGAAAAGACTGTATTGTGCCTCCTAACAGTGCCAGGAACTCTGCCAGACAACAGGAAGATAAGTGAGAGATGAGAAACCGAGGAAAACGAAATTCTGTTCTTTCATATGGCAGCACATATTGCTGCCAGCAGGTAGCCTGGCCAGTCACAAAATTAATGTAATGGGTGAGGGGGGAGCAGGAAGAGGATGGCAGGGAAGGGTAGAGGGAAGGAGGTGGTCTAATTCTGACCACATGGAGTGTCTACAAACCAATTTCTGCTTTCATAGTATCAGAAAAATGTAACAGTCTATCTTCAAAAAGTCTTCTTTAAAAGAATACCCAATACCCAATGAGCATCTTCCCTTTTCACCCTCAATGATCTACGTCAGATTTCAACTCTCATAAATGAAATTGAACAAGTAGATCTAGTACAAGCAATGTTTTACCACATAACAGCACAGAAGATAGAAATCCTATTGAAATGGTATCTTCCACATTAAGTAGTAAAACCCTGTTAAATTCAGGACCTCAAGGATTAATTTTCCTGAAGCTGGAAAGTTCCTCCCATCTTTATCTAACAATCAGTTTTTCTTTACTCTGCCTGTAAGTCCTAATCTTTCTCCCCAGCTTCAACATGAATCAGCTTTTTACCTATCCTTTCACCATTTCCCTCCTGAAAAACCAAACCAAACCCATACTTTCCCTGCTTTGTTGTTAGTTTGAAGCATTTGTTTATTCCCTGCCAATTTGTTATGTTACTCTGTGGTTCTTGATCTAAATGAACAGTGAGTGGGCTGTAAGAGGCAGATGACTAAAGAAAGGTGATCATGGACTGAGCCATCTAGGGTAGTGCCCTCAGGCACCATAAACTTCTCTCTCCCCCAGTCATGTTGAAGAATTTCTAAAGCAAGGAATCACTCATCCCTTCAGGTGTGTAATTTGTTACAGCTTTCATGCATTACAAAGGACAAAAGAAGTATAAAAGTGATTGAAAACAAATAAACAAGAGACAAATGCTAAACAGGCTTCCTTGAACTCAATCAACAACTGAATATATTGTTTCATACTACAGGAAATATCAAGTAAAGTCAGATATTAATTTTCACTTTGCCAGATCATGCACAGACATTAATTATAAAACCAGTCCAAAGCAGTACCATTATTTAGGCAGCTTAGTGGCCACATCCACAGGCATTGCCACTGGTGCTGTTCTGTTGCCAAACAGATGTGCAGTGCTTTTCAAACACCTCCTTTACCATTTTATTGCTTCAGAGAACACTGAATGACCTGTTTCTGCATCTTTATAAAAAAGGCTAATTCTACCACTTAAATACACTACATGAACTATATGAATGAACATATGAGTAAAACCATTTCATACTAACAAAAAACTATATGCAAACATTTAAATGTAACCAATAAATGTGCATTAAAATTTATCTGAGCAGAAAAGCTTTATTCCCAGTGAACCAATATTCTTTGGAGAAAAAAATTAGTATTAATGTTATTAACAAAATTAATGTTACTTGGTTAACTCAAATCACTTCAGCATTTGCTAAGAATATACTAAAAAAGTCACAAGCACCAAATGCTCCTACACTATCGTGGGTCTGAATTTCTAGAAATATATTTAACATATTTGTTTTAAATTTATGATATTAAGTCTTTGTGTTAAATTGTTCCTTGTAAGTGATCCTGCCTAAAGCAGGCAAAAGGAAGTTATATGGTTTTTTTTCCTGTGTAAAAAAGAAAGGAGTTTCTAAAAACAAACCAACCAATCAAAACACCAAACCAACAAATTTAGTTCTATTTTAATAAACTTAAAACCTCAGGTTGTCTTTGCCAGTTAGAATCCTGGGACTTCTTTGGCAGTCATGTTGCATTAGATTCTACCTGGACTCTGTTTTTCTTTAGATAGATTTTCATTTTTATTTTACTATTTACTCTAATAATTAGTTGACTTTTAGATCATGAAATTTCAAGCCATTTAAATAACAGAAAAAATCTCAACCAGAAAGAAACTAAAAAAGATGCAAGACACACTTGGTCTCCTATTCCATTGTTGTTTCCAGTAAATTGTTCTTGTCTCAACCCGTGATCTTTACCTTTGGTGCCTCAAATTCTCCTCTCCACCCCACAGAAGGGGGAGTGGGGCAGGGAGTGAGCGAGTGGTGTGTGGTCTAGGGTGTTTCAGTGGGAACACTAAATTGGGGAATAACATTCCTAAACCACAAAGACAACTACAAACAAACTCACCCATCAGCATTCTTCTCTCTCAACAAAGCAGCAGTTTCCATTAGCTTTTTTCTTCTCTCAAATTGTTTTATTTGCTTTTCCCGAACCTTTGAACAACAAAACAAATAGTTTACACTTTAACTGGTAATTATATATCGGATCACTTATTGCATGGACTGAATTTTAACTTTTTGCATCTCAGATGACTTGGTGTAAGACAAAAAAAAACTTCCAGAGTTTCATTTTAACACCTGAACAAGCTGTATTTCAGCATGTCTGGTTCAGACAGCAGGATTTTACGTATACAGACATTGTAAAACTTGAATAGCCACAATAAATGTTCTTACATTTTCTTTTTCTCTGTTCTGTTTAAACTCTGCATCTTCAGCATTAATGTCCATTGTTTCCTGCTCTTCTGTTTGGGTCATCTCCATAGCTGCTTCAGTAGCAGGTTCCTCTTCTGTTTCCTGTAGGGAAGTCTGTTTCTCCTCAGTCAATCCATTGCTTTCTTCTTCCACTAGTGCATTATCTTCGGGGTCTGAAGGCAGACTCTCTGTAGAAAATGTCCCAGAGAGGAGACTGTGCACTTTGCTGAGAGGAAATTCATGAAGATTATCAAAAAAAGGTTTTGGAAATCCAAAACAACTGGTAGCAGCTCTAACAGGTCCTCCTCCTGGGTACATCTGAATGATGGATCCATAGCCTATGAGAGCAAAAGAATCAGAACACATTGGAAATCCAGAATTCTTAAACTGCCTGTGTTTTCAACATTTTTAAAATGCTCAAATTAAATATTAATTTAAGAATAGGGAAGTAAATTTCCTGCTCTTAGTCTAACCATCAAATTTAACAAGCTGTGAAAGTGTGCCTCAAGGCAGAAAATCTCTATTGAAAGGAGAACACTTTGCAACTCAAAAGGACCAGGTAACTCATATAATATTTGTGTCTTAAACATGTATTTAGGATTAACTCAGAATACATAAGCAGTGACAAATTGTTAGAAAAGCTAATTTAATTAACAATTAAAAGATGAAATTTCTACAGTTTTTGTTACTTATGGAGTTGTTTTGATAAAATACAAAAGCTAATTTAAACAGCATTAACAGGCAAAGAATTTCTTCAACATCCAGGCTCTGTCAGATGTTTCAAGACATTAAAAATAACTTTTCAATATGCTGAAATTATATCTTATTTAATTTACTTCAAACAGTAGCCATATGGCCAAAAGTTGCTACAATAAAACCACTTTGCAGTACCACTGCCCATGTGCTCCTCAGCCAACAGAGCACGTCTGCGTGCACAACATCACACCACATCTCCTACCTACCTTTCTGGGCTTCTGGAATATAACTGTCACCTCTGTCACACTTAGTGTCTTTGAATGATGAAACTAATTTACTGAATTTGAAAAACAAGTCAAACTACTCCTCAAGAAATTGTCACATACTTTCAAAATACATATTTTGCAGAATACACATTAGATCTGGAGCAGTGAACAAGAGGAATGGCAACACTTTCAGTGCTGTAGGCTCTCTGAATTCCAGCACTGCTATTCCTGTTTTCTGCAGTTCACTTTCCTGGGCTTCCAGGTGTCTGGGAAGAATCTACATACAAGGTTCTTACAGCTTTTTCTGAACACAATGTCATCATGCTGAGACAGGAAATTAAAAAAAGACTTACATACAGGAATATCGATTTTTTAATATCAATAGTTAAATTTCATTATTTAAGTAATTATATAAAAATACAACTTTCTCCAATGGAAAACAAGTATCTCTTTGAATACTGGAGGCAGTAAAACCAGATTTTAAAAACTGAGAGACTTCTTAATTACTGCCTTTTAAAAGCATCACAGGGCTGTATATTTAAGTTTCAGGTAAGCCCTGTGTGTGCATTACTAAAGCTACTGTGTAACTTACCCCCCATTCGCTCCATCACCGCTCCCAGCACCAGGCCAGAACATGTTTCCATTACAATCATCTTGTTGCCAGCGCGGATGTTTCCCAGGGTCAGCATCTGAGCGAGGGTGTCATACCTCAAGTGGCTGCAAGACAGAGGGTTTCAGCAAACATCAAAGTAGTTTAATCCTAAGAGTTAAAAATAAGGCCTGTTGGCTCAGGAGCCTGCCAGAAAAAGTTGGATTACAGGTGGATTTTCAGGAGCAGTGTCAGTGATCCTCAAAGTCACTATGTGGAAACTTAAAATGAACAATCTGGCAATAAAGAAGAAATAGAACTGGAGCCAACAAGAAATTAGCAAGGAATAGCAAAAGTAAGATGTGAAGTGTGATGAGAGTGGACATCTTGTGCTGTGCCAGTTTTTTTAATTTTTAAAATTTTTTTCTCTCTGACATGTCAGTTTTGTAAAGAACAAGTTATATAAATGCATTTCCTGGTCCAACAGTGTATCTCCTGTAATTTTCACCTGCCTTGCAGTAGCACACACCACCTGCAATCCAAGACCAAAACCTAACACTGCTGCCTGCAGTGCACACACTGAAGAGGCTCAGTGATAGCTACAAAAATTAAAAGTCACCTCAATAGTAAAATAAAGCCAAGTGACAGAGACAGTGGAAGGAGAAAGAAAAAGGTCTCAGAAGACTTAAATAACATATATTTGGAAATTTTAAATCTTAGCACATTAGATCTGCTATTACTGTATTGAAAATAACATATCAGTTCATCTTGAATAATGTCCGTAAAAACACATCTATCAAAGAGGGCTGGATCTAGTCATCACCCCCTCTGACTCCAGACCCCCAAGCTTAAGCACACGTCTTCAAATTCTGGAGACTTCTGACTGAAGATTTTGAATCCCTAACACATCAAAGACAAAAATTCCTTCTTCTGGTAAGTGGTTTGTTATTTTTATTATTGAGCCAGAAAACATGGACAATGCACCACTGTCCTAGTTCAGCAGGTGGGACCGGTTGTCACTGTGTGGGGGTGATCAGGGCTGCGTATTCTACCCCCTCTATTCATTTCCCAAGAACAATGGACCATTTGCANCCACCAAAATCAGGTGTGAGATACCTCTGAAAATACAGAGCTGTGTCAACAAAGTTAATTAGCAAGACTGTGGTGATAGGGAAGTGGTAAAAGCTGTTGCTGCATGCTAAAGAGCTTTCCTATTTGCTGCAATAGCATACTGATTCATTTTCTATATCACATTATTTTTCACTAACTTGCAATCTTCCCATTCACGGGGAAAAAAAAGAAGAAAGGTGAGTATTGTATACTCTGATATAGTATATAAAAATATTAAAGTATAATTACAGTATATAATAAAGTTATAATTTGAAAAATGAAAAAAAATGGAAACTTACTTAATTTTCCCAGGTTCCCTTGCATAATACATTGTTGAGAGAATGCGAGTGGATGGTTTCACAATTGTAATAACTGCCTCATATCTGTAAGAAACACATAGTAATAGTCTTATTTTAATCTCCACAACTTAGAGAATTACTAAGTATTTTCAAAATTTTAAAATACACTTACTTTTTTTTCTTCTTCTTTATGTATTTATCTTGAGCAAATTCTGTTTTGTCTCTGAATGTTGTACTGTTCTCTATTAACTGTTGAACTATTTCCTTGGAAGAGACAATTTATTTTTATTATAGCTAGCATTTATTTCTCATTCATATATAGTGGATTTTTTTAAACAAACACTGAAAATATTCTTCAAGTAAAGGCATTTATACCATTAGCTTCTACTGACATTAACGGCAAAGTAAATTTCTATTTATCAACATGACCACTGAGGTACTACACTGACTATATATAGGAATTCAATCATATAGTTTTGTCTTTAGGTGTTTTTTAACTATGTAATGCCAGCATAAAAATGGTAAAACTAAAAATGCTTATCCTGGAAACAGGGTATTTTGCAGAAAAGGAGTCTGGTAGGTGTCAGAATTAACTCATGAGAGAGGGTGGACTTGTATGGACAGAAATTAAGAAAAAGCAGGATTGTTCCTTTCAGCATCAGCAAGTCATTACTTCAGCCCTTACTGTGAATGCTCAGTACTAAATATTTACCCCATTCTGAATGTGAATGAGATGACACTGCTTTCTCTAAGTGATTAGCTACCTTGAATTATCCTGTATTTACAGTGAGGCAGAGTTATATTTATGGTCAATTATTATGAACAAATGATGTATTTTGTCAGTCTAACATTCTGCCTAGTAATGGGGTTGCAGTATCCTAAAACCTGTGTGAAGCTATATAGGCAAAAATATTTTACAGAAATAAAACAAGGAACCAGATGTCATACACATACATAGTATTTAGTTTAATCCAGTTCCCTCCTTTGGTCTCTGTATGATTTCAGCATCTCTGAGGGTATCTTTTTTCCCCATCTTGTGCTAATTCTTACCCTTTCCTCTGGCAAATGGTCAGACATCTCCCTCACCCCATTTCATTTTGTCAGGCTCACAAATTGTGCTACACTACTGTACCAACTCCTTGCACAATGTCAAACTCCTCAGCATTTACTATTTCCTACAACACTGCCCCTGACTTTTTCCTTCTCTGGCTCCCAGGTTTTCCCAGACTTCCAGTTTTGGTTTCCTGGTCTTCTTGTTCTAATCTCCACCCTTTGCCAAGGCAATTCTTCCTCATACTTTCAGATTCCAGCTGCAGGAGGCATCACTAATACCTCCAACAAAACCAAACCAAACCCAACCCATGGAACTTTCAGGTTCTCTTTCCATGCCTGCAACACAAGAACAAATGCTGCAGAGGGCTATTTTGGTTGCTGTGGCCAAAGTAGTTTAACTGCTAACGTGGTAGGTTTCTATTAAACATAGAGAAAGAGCAATATTATAACCTGGGCTCAGGGGAATTGAGGGGCAGAGGGGAAGGGGAGGAATGACAAAAGGACACTTAACTTGTACTACTAATGGTGTGAAACAGCATCTCTTTCTTTTTGCTTTATTCTTGGTAAAAATTAAATGGAGTGGCTGGATTATTTATATGTTTTGCAGGGGGGGTTTTGTTGCAGTAAAATTTATTGTGATGAAACTCAGTAGTATTTCTCTAGGGTAAGTAAAAGCTGCAGCACTATTCAATGCCCTGGGAGTACATGCCACTTCACACCTTCCTCTTAACACCTGTTCCTCAGGAACTGAGAAGGATTTGGAAAGGGGTGGAAAATTAAGCCCCATCAACACCTGTGCTGGTTTTGGCTGGTTAGTTAATTTTCTTCACAGTGGCTAGTAAGAGGTTGTGTTCTGGATTTGTGCTGAACACAGGGTTGATAATATAGAGATGTTTTTGTTACTGCTGAGCAGGGCTTATAAAGAGCCAAGGCCTTTTCTGCTTTTCACAGTGCCAAGCTGGCAAGGGGACTGGGGATGCATGGGAGGCTGGGAGGAGACACAGCCACGACAGGTGACCCAAACTGACCAAAGGGATGTTCCATACCCTTGGATGAGATATGACACCATGCTCAGTATATAAAGTAGGGGAAAGAAGGAAGAAGGAGGGAGATGTTTGGGGTGATGGCATTTTTCTTCCCAAGTAACCATAACACATGATGGAGCACTGCTCTCCTAGAGATGACTGAACACCTGCCTGCCCACAGGAAGTTGTGAAAGAATTCCTTATTTTGCTTTGCTTTCCCTGTTACTGTCTTTATCTCAACCCATGAGTTTTTCAGCTTTACCTCTTCCAATTCTCTCCCAGTCCTGCTGATGGGGGAGTGAGCAAGTGGCTATGTGGGGCTTGATTGATACCTGGGGTTAAGCCAAGATAACACTGAATTTTTTTTTCAAATAACAATCATCTCTAAACTGAGCCTGCAGCACAAATGACATGCCTTTCACAAACAGGAGTTAAGAGCTTACTAGACATTTATGGAGGAATAATGTCTACTGCTGCTAATATAACCTAAACTGAATATTCAGCTACAGTTCAGAAACCAGAGTTACTGAAGTAGGGTATTTTAATAACCTAAAATGAAAGCATGGTGGATGTATGGCACAGACATGCTGAAGACATACAGGAAAGTCAGAATGATCTTCTGCCATGGATAATGAGAACAAATAGAAAACATCAAAGCTATCAGACCTATTAGTACATTCTTCTCCAAGAGATAACACAACTAGCAGCACAACCATGGAAACAGAAGAAACACCATTCTAAACTCCTTGGGCCCATCCATTATTAAGCAGGCAAAAGCAGAAAAGTTGCTCCAAAGAGCAGCAGCAAACACCAAGATGCAGATAGGAGATGAACCTGATGTAAGCATGAAAAATTTCTTCATATTAGAAAGGGTAAACCAAAGACGAGAGAGAATTTTGCCTGACAGCATGAGCAGAACAGAAGTGGCTCCAGTGCTTCATTAACATTTCAGACGGCCTCACTCATGACAAGGTGCAGGGTTAAATACCAATCCCTTTCCTACCAGAACAGAACTGATCTCTTGAGAACATTCTTAGCTTTTGAGGTACAGAGAAAGCAGAGGCATCACACGTGTTTGGTAGGTGCTGGCTACAGGCTCACTGAAGCTACATTTGTTACATAGTGTTATTTCTTAATACTTGGTTGTTTGTCCATAATCCTTCCCTACACCTTTGATAGTTTAATTACTGCATGATTTTAAAATGTCTGTAATACAGAAATAGTATTTTAAATCTTATACTCAAGCAAAACTAACTGGTGATTACATGAGCTGTACTTACTTATCTGCTATGATTTGATGCCACAAAAATTTACATTTTACTCTCTATTGACAAAGTTGCCAACCTTATATGAATTTTTTCTGAAAATAGCTTTAGCAGTTTTGTAAAACCAAAAAACATGACTTGATCAGAAGAACAGAGAAGTACTGAAATCTATACACAGATAAAAAGAACAGCCTATTTCATAAACTAAAATATAACCACCAAGGTAGCACAGAAATGACACCAAAACCTTCTTTTTACCTGTCCTTTAATACCCTTGTCCTTCAAAGCCTTTATGTCATCATGAGTCAGTTTTTGAGACTTCCCATCGTCAACTATGTTACGATTATCTGTACCTGCTTCTTTTGTTTCTAAAGGAAAAGGATATAGATTTGTAAAATCTAGCTCCAAATAAGTTGGAGAAACACGATTTAGTTTCACAGAAAGCAGATTTCTCGTGATTAAACCCACGTCTCACAGCCTTGCAAAGCACAGCCTAAGCAATGAAACATAATATGTAAAATAAATCTTAAAGCATATATATTCACCCAAACTAAGGTTCAAATTTTCTCCCATATTAAAAGCTTATTTGTTACAGAACTATTGAAACAACAGATAAAAACAAAAGCATGCACTTTTACGACAGAAAGAATATAAGTATTATGACAGAAAGAATATAAGTAATATTAAGTTAACAAATCATTAATAGAAAGCTTTTCCATTATCTTTGGTATTACCAAAGAAAAATTAACTTGAACTAGTTTTTCCAAATACCAGTCAGTCCTCTGTGATACCTGTGGTAGTTTCTTCCACTTCTTGCTTTGGCTGGAGGTTTCCACCATTGGTTACTTCAAATGTAGTTCCATAAATATGTCCAATGGCATTATCCAGGTAGAACCACTGCTTCTCAAAAATAATTTTTCTGAAATAAGAGAGAAGTTAACCATACTAAAAGCATTATTTTTACTATGTCTGAAACCCATAATAGTTGAATTTAAACTACAGCTTTATACATGCCATTTTTATATATATCCTTGAAGTAAACCAGGAGAAGCATAAAAAGTGAAATTAACCACAAACCCCACATTAAACTGAAACCGGTTAAGAAAAGAACAAAGAACTTAAATTGAGCATACAGTAAGAAAAAAAATTCAGTTCCAAGGAATTTTAAGGTGACAGGTAACACAAGGCTATGGCACTCGAATTATACAGTAACATTTTTGACAGAGAAAGAACAAGACAAGGAATTAAATTAATCAAATTTAGGCTGGGTCATGCAGATTAGTACAAGAAGATGAGCATGGACCTGTATTTTGCAGAGTTCCTTTGAAATAATATTCGCCACAAGACTATGAAGAAAACAGACAGCAGAGAGTGTCCTGTGATCCTAGAAATGTTTATTAAAAAACCTGTATTATCCCTTTCATTTTGGTTTCACTAAGGCAGGTTTGCATTTTTCCTTCTTGCCACAAAACAGGACCCACAAAGCCTTTAACTTTCAGGCTGGCCTACAAAGGCTACCTTGGTAACCAGAGAAATACCAATCTTATCAAACGAAACAAGTAGCATCATACTATGCCACACTCACACTCAAATCATAACTTGCCAGTATGAGCTATTATGCAAATTATAGTCATCACTAATTCTGAAGCTAAACAAAAAGGTTGATTTCTTTGTTATTTCCAGTTTTCTACTAACTGAAGTATGCAATTTAAGCATATATTTTACATATTATTTGTATCCCCAAATATTATCCAAAATGAAAATAAAGTGTAATAATAAAGTGTTATCAGAGACATTACCAAATCCTCTTCATTAAAAAATAACATTATACCTCCCCAATTAAAGTCTCTTAATCCCTGACAGCCCAGATTTTAAAAGACTAATAAATTACTAAAGAAGACTTGAAATTACTGAAAATAACTTCAATAGATGGAAAATTGTGTGCATGCCATCAAATTCCATTTTGATGACCATTCTAAATGAAATATCCAACCACAATTATTGCCACCTGTTCCTGGAGTGTCCTTACCCTCGTAAGATAACAGAAGAGGCAAACTAATGCAAAAATTACTTAATTTCTTATGGCTATGTTTACTCTTTGGCTTTGTTATTCTTTCTTTTACAGCAGAGATTTTAGACAAAAACTGAAGAGGGACTCAATGACCAAGCTCTTGTCAGAGCTCTGTGGGCTAACAGAGACTACCTGGTTCTGCTCCCAAATTCTCCAGGTGAACACTGAGCCTGCCAACAACCAGAACTCCCAAATTCCTAGGTCTGAGCTACACCGTTTATAAACCAGTCTCATTCAAGCATAGTACCTTCAAATCTCCATCCTACTGAATCAGATGTCTGGCCACATTACCCAACACTGACTTCTACACCTTGGTCTATAAAATTGTCTGCTGGCAATGGGGAGAGCCCAGGCTGTGTCCATTGATTTTAGCATTCCCTGCTGGGGTGCAGGCGCTTCTCGCTATGCCAGTGGGCCTAGGAAAGAGAAATAGGAGACCTTTCATCGCACCCAGAGCAGTAACTTAGCGGAGCCGAGCGCCAGTACCTCCCTGCAGGTGCGCAGGGCCAATTAACACTGCTAATTAGCAAGGCGGTGCGGCATTTCGCAGAAACCCCGTGCCGCGGCGGGGTGTGATGACGACTCCCCTCCCCGGGCCGCCGCACCTTTTTCTCCTCTTCGACTAGCGTGACAACCTCACAAAACCACCTTTAAAATTCCTACGAGAAACACACCCAGACCTTCTAATTTTGAGGGGGGAGGGGGTTATGTCCTAGGACCCGAGGCAGCATTAAAATCCTTCCCGCCGGCTGTCCGCGCAGCCTGGCGAGGCCGCTGTTTGTGCCTGGGGCGGCTGCGGGTCACACCGGCGGGGCCGGGAGCGGGGCGGGCACCGGGATCCCCGGTCCCACCGGCGGGGGAGCGGGCGAAAAGCACAAGCGCGATCCGCGGAGGCGCGGTGCGGGCTCTCACCTCCGCCGCAGGACGGGCACGGCCTTGAAGACATCGCCGCGCTTGAGGACGGCGCAGTCCCCCTCACGGATGCGCGCGCCCGCCATGGCCGCCAGCACCGCCGCCCGCGCGTGCGCAGTGAGCGGCGCGGGCTGAGGCGGGAGCGGCCGCTGAGGGGAGCGGGGCCCGTCCTGCCCCGTCCTGCTCCTGTCCTTCTCCCCGCCCTGCCCCTGCCCCTGTCCCGTCCTGTCCCGGGGGGGAAGCGCCCGCCGAGCCCCTGATAAACGGTGGCCATCGCTGCGGGACGTCGGCGCTGTTGTTCCGTCCCCGCAGCCGCGGCTCCCCCGCGCCTTCCCCGTGGTGCGGGCGGGGGGAGGCAGGCCCCGCTAACCCAACCCCGCTCGCTGGCAAATCGCCCTGGTTTAAGTTGTGTTCTGGTGACATTTCTGCCTCTTTGCCGCGGTTTGCTGGCGGCGCCGGCGGCGGGAGATGAGCAGGGATCTGAGGGGCCGGGGGAGAGGCTGTCAGGGGTGGCGAGGAGGATGGCGAGGCGGATGGCGAGGAGGATGGCGAGGCCGGGGGCAGAAGGCAGAGAGCAGAAGGATCCCCGAACCTGGTGAGCCAGCTCCTGTGTGTCTACCCGCTTTCTAAAGCGCAGTACTTTTCTTTTGACCTACTTCTCTGCCAGGCAATTACAGCTGTTTGTCTCCCACTGTCAAAAGAACCACTGAGAATCAGCACAAAGTTTTATCATTCACTTTCTTTTAATCCTCATTTTCATATTTTTTTAACCTTTTTTTCTTTTCCCCCTCCCCCAGCAAAATCTCGACTGGTTCAATCAACGTTGGACCAGTTTATTCCCTACAAAGGCTGGAAACTTTATTTCTCTGAAGGTATTTTAGACCAAAATTATATGTAGCAAGTATTTGAATTATTTTTTTCCCTAGGATTGGGTACACATAGTGTTAGTAGAGTTATAAGTTCAACAGAAAGCAACCAAAATTTGTATCTGTTATATAAAAACATGAATACAATAGAGGCTTTAGCCTTGTGGCATAGCGTAATCTCTGTGGGCTGCAAACCTTGGAAAGGAATCCTTAATAGTGTAAAATATGATTTTTTTTAAACCTGTTCAATAAGGCACATGAAACCTGCAGTCTATCAAAGACTCTACTGATCTTTTGTTGATCATATGTGCTTGTCCTAGCTCATCTTGGACAAAGTTCTGTTTTGTAACAGCTCTTACAGTAGAACATCACTGTGATACTATAGAAATGTATCATCTTTCTAAGTTTTGGAATGCAGAAAAATAATGGAAGAGAAATTATCTGTTTATGTATTCTGCGAAACTGAGATAATTATTTCTGTCAGTTACTAATGTGTTATTTTTCTAATTAGCTTATAATGACAAGTCTCCTTTTGTCCTGAAGACTCGAGCCTTTGAAAAGTTTTTCATGCAACGCATTGAGCTTTATGATAAGGTAAAAACAACCCAAAACATATCCCACCCCAACAGCCTATTGCTGATAGAAGAAAATTACAAATTTTGATTATTTTTTTCCATCAAAAATAATCTCCATCATAGACATGATGTAATTTGGATGTGTTGGGCTTCTAATTTGAATGGTATTTTATAACTTAAAATGTTTCACAGGATGAAATAGAAAGAAAAGGAAGTATTCTTGTGGATTATAAGGAACTAATACAAGACAGAGATTTGACTAAATCCATACCAAGTATATCTACGGAATTAAGGGATATGCCTCAGAAAATACTGCAGTGTATGGGTCTGGCAATTCATCAGGTAAATATAATGTTCTAATACATAGAAGCATAACCCTCACATCAAAAAAGTTGTAAAATGTTATAAATGTTGTAAACACCAAACCTCTGTTTTCTTGTCTTATGGGAAATTATTGTTTAAAACTCAGATCCTTTAACCTCTCCCATTTCTGTATAGCACACAAAATGATGTTTTGAAAGTGGTTTGGTCTTGGTGCATTTTGCTTATTCATCATTAAAGCAGTTGACTAAATGTAGTTCTAGCACCTGTGTTACTCTCTATTGGGAGTTCTAATTCCTGGGGTGTTTTTTAAACATACTGTGAGTTATTTGTGCTGCATGTCCCATCTCACACAGCAGAACCACGGGTGGTGGGTGAATGGTGAGCAGATTCAAGAATTCCTGGCTCTGTTCAATGTCTCTTAAAGTTGCGTTTCAGTGCTTGTTGGCAGGCAAGTTCAGATGTTGGTGCTTTAGTCAAATGAAACTTCACTTTTTGACCACAGCATTAAAGATGATTGTATACTTTTTTAATTAACAAAACAAACAAACCATAGCAAATGTGTTGATTTTAAATTTCATTTGAAATTAAGTTTAAAATTGCTCAGAAAACCATGTTTTAGAGAAGTGTCACTGGGCAGTCATTAGACTTCAGTAGGAGGATCTGATTGTAGGAGATGCTAATTGAACTTAATACCAAATCCATGTTGCATGGCACACTGCAGCTGTGTCCTCCTTTCTGTTCCATCTAGGTGCTGACCAAGGACCTTGAAAGACATGCTGCAGAGCTGCAGGTGCAGGAAGGATTGCCACTTGATGGAGAACCTATAATAAATGTGCCTCTCATTCATGCTAGGTACTGGGTGTTGAATATTTGGGTTTTTTCCAAGACATCTTGGCTTCTTGTGTAACGGTTGTTGGTGTCCATACATGGTGCTGAAGGCTTACGTAGTTATGGAAAGACTTGACTCTGTGAAGCTGCTTCTAGAAGAACAGTCTACATTTTACTTTTTTCTTTGCTGTGACAAAGGCTAAACTGTCCTTGTGAAGAAAAAAGTGACATGACATCTGCTTATAAGCTGAACAAACAGCTTGTAACTAGAAAAACTCTTAAGTAGACTTACAAGTATTACAACTATTCTACAAAACATGTATTGGTTAAAAACTATTAGGAACTATTTAAATTTCTGTTTACTGGAGAAATTAGGATGTGAGTATGATCAAGATTTTTGTTAGCAAAAGGTACATCTTTGAAGAATAAGCCTGATTTGGGGGGTGTCGACATAAACTGCAGCTGGTAATATTTATTATTCCTTATATGAATGTTTTGACAGTGGCATATAAGGATGTATTATTTCTTTTTAGCTTAAGTCTTTTATATGATTACTGGTAGACAGTCAAGAACATTCATTCTAAATAAACTTCAATTTGAAATTAAGAAGCTGATGTTACAATAATTCTGAATAAGCTGAGGGTACAATAATTCTGAATGTTTCTTATAAGAAATATAATTGCTGTTATAATTATAAAAATGCAATTTCCTTTGAGTTTTTAATGAAGAAAGTCATTAGAAGTTTTTTTTCTTTACTGGAAGTAATGGCATGTCAGACTTCAAGAGTTTGAGGGGATCTGAGAGTACAAGCTCTACCTGAGTTTAATTTTTTTTAAAAAATTATTTTTTATTATTGTTTTTAATTCCTTGCTGCTGGTGGCCTGGGATGGGAAAGCATGTTTTGGCATGGCAAATGGATTTAGTCTGGGGGTTTGTTGCCCTATGAAATATTTTTAATTTTTGCACTTTATGATTATAAACCGCACTCTTTTAATTACACAGTAGAATGTGTCTAGGAGAAACCTGTGTCCAAAAAACGTATATACAAGCTCTCAAATTCTGAGAGACAGTTACAGACCATTATCCTGTCGACAAAAGCATTCCATAAGTCAATAATAGGTCATGATTCTCAAACAGTTTTGCAGCTCCATGTGATGGTGATGTTCAGGGTCCTAAGTTGAAGGAGCAGGGAAAACCCCGGATTTTGGGAGCCATACTCCTATTGGTACCCAGTGACAGGACAAGGGGCAGAGGGTACAAATTAAAACACTTAAAATTACATGTGAATGCTGTTTTACTGTGAGAGAGGTTGTGTAGTCTCCATCCATGGATATATTGATCACTCAACTGGACATGTACCTGGGCAACCTGCTCTGGCTGACCCTGCTTGAGCAGGAGGGTTGGACCAGACAAACTTAGAAGTCCACTCCATGACAGACAACTCTGTCTGCAGTTTTATTCTGATTTATTTGTCTAGATACTTTGTTGCCTTAAAAAGGGGCAGTGTGTTGTACCTGATGACAAGTTCTTATGTCCTCAAAACACTAAAATTTACCCTTCTTTTCAGAACCTAGGCATAATAACATTTTTACCTTTTTGTGTTGCGAGTCTAAACTCCAGTGTTTATCTGAAATAATGGGAAGAAACAGTTACAGATGATTATAAAGTAGTTTATATTGAATTGCTAGTCTCAGTTGTTTACAGAAGGGAGGTGTCACTGTATAAACAAACTGTACAGCTGCGGAATGTATACATTTGGAGAATATTAAATGTTATGCTGCTTTCTAGAACAACAAAGACCATGCCATGAGTCTGCTGACAAAATATTTCGAACCATTTTATTCTGGATTACTGTTTGTGATTGGGAGTAGGATTTTTTTTGTTGTTTGTTTATGTTTGGATGAGTTTTGTGGGTTTCGGTTTTCTTTCTGTTCAGCTAAGCTTTCAAAACATTAATGCTTAACTTCTGTGCAGGGTGTACAATTATGACCCACTGACTCAGCTAAAAAACGTCCGGACCAACTGCTATGGCAAATACATCGCCCTGCGTGGCACTGTTGTGCGTGTCAGTAATATTAAACCTCTCTGCACCAAGCTGGCTTTTGTATGTGCCACATGTGGAGATGTTCAGGGTGTTCCTCTCCCTGATGGAAAGTATACCCTTCCAACTAAGGTAAGTTAAAACAATTTAGCTTCATACTTTTTTTACTTATCTGTTGTGATTTGGAGAAAAGAGGCACTGCTGGTATGAAAAAAGAAACAAAATTGAAAAAACAGTCTCTAAAGCTAGGTGAAACAACTGACATGTTGGAAAAAAACATACTGTGCAACTTTTATTACTTCAGACCCTTGTTACTTGGAAAAAATGTATCCTGCTGAAACAGGGTATGTGACAAGCAATAGGTAGGAACTCTGAAATCTAGGAAAAAATATTAACTCTTAATTTCCATTTCACCAGTTATGTTTAAAAAGACTCTTCCACCTTGCTGCAGTAGTTTTCTAGCCTACATTGGGGTTTTTTAGGAGTTTTGTTTAGAACTTTCTATTTTAATTTCAGTGTTTGTTATCTGGACTTAAAAAGTCATTAGACATACGATATTGCCTGGTTATTTTATGTTATCTGATGTGTTCAAGAGGAAAAAAATTATCTCATCTGGAACATCTATGGGTATTAAAAACAAACTCAAAAACCAAAACCAGCCAACCAAAAAATCCCACTCAACAAAAAAAAAAACAGGAAAGACCACTCACTACCTCCTCTTCCCCCCACCCAGTGCCTTTCTTCAACTCAAACCAGTTCACCAAGGTGACCATACAGTTCAGATGTACTTGCTCTAACAACCAGGAGTCAGAGTTCAGGTGTCTATGCTTGATAAGTCTTCATTTTTCATGTACGTCCTAATTTGTAGCCCTAATTCAACTAGGTGTTTTTTCTTGGAATAGTAATGAAACATATTGCTTTGCTTTTTTTTCCCCCCCCAAACAAATAAGGCAATTTCAACTTAGGATTTTAAAAAAGGCTAAGAATGAATTAGAATTCCTGTTGTTACAGTGCCTTGTTCCTGAGTGCCGTGGCCGATCCTTCACAGCTGACAGAAGCTCTCCTTTAACCACTACAGTGGACTGGCAGTCTGTTAAGTAAGCATGTCTTCCCTTCTGCACAGAAATGGAATGCCACAGGATACTCAGAAAGTGACAGGATGCCTCAGTCCATGCTACCCTCTGTAATTTTAATAATCTTATTCTTTTTGCAGCAAGCACTGTTCAACATTTGTATCACAAAGCAGGTGTTTTATCCAAGCATTGGTATACTTTGTAACCTACCCAGTGTAATAGCTTCCTGGAAATTCTCTCCTAGCTCTCTGAGAAATGTTCAGTTCTGCTCTTTGCAGCTTTTCTTGGTCATTTCTTATTGCATCTATGATTTAATGATTCCCTTTAATGACCTATAAGTCAGCTAGAAAAGACCTATTAAATTATATCCATCAGCTGTGCCAGTTGAGTGAATGAACTGAAAGTAAATGGGAGAATTAAATATCTTAGTTTGAAGTGATACTGTGTCCTCAGTCCTTCAGTCAACAAAAAGAAATAATGCTACACCTGCCTATTCATCTACTTTCTATGTCTAATCAGCAAGTAAAACGTGTGAGAGCTTTGTCATGGTACCACAGGGTGGGCACAAGGGAACAACTCACCGTATTTACAGAAATTAACAGTGTTAAAATGTAGGAAGGTAGAAAAATGGATCTGGTTTTCCTCACTTTGTTTTTGCCATGTTCTATGGCCATCCTACTACTGCCCTATAATACCTGTTCAGAAGATCGTGATGTGTTGTTTCATCCCACTGGCTCACAGCAGCAAGGGTGTCAGCTTGGGAAAAACAGGACTGCTTACTTTTTCCCACTTCTAACATTCAGATTTTGTAAATTCACGTGCTCTGTATCAAAAGCCTTAGTGTGACAAATGACATCTAAATAAGTTTATTAATGTTCTGTAATACAAGCAGTTTAAAAATTCATTTGAGAAGTCGTGCTGATGTAGCAGCTCTAGAGGGCGATGTTTATCACACCTTCGTAAGTAAAGCTTGACTCCGCTTCAAGGTAAACTATCAGAGCTTCAAGTGCAGAGCCAGAACTGGAACTTTGCTAGCCATTCACAACTATAGAATGAACTACTGTGCTTGTTATGGTCTGAGAATTTTTTTTTGTTTTTCTAGTGTTAAAATACCAATTAAGTATTTATAAGGGCTTATAATGTCTGACCTCTTAATTCTTGTATATGGGGTGCACCTTATTTCATGTACTGTACTTATTTCTACATTAATATATTCAGCAGTGCCAGAAAATCTGAATTTCAACTTGGGAGTTTGTCGTTATTGTCTTTCTGGGTTTTATGCCTAGTTTATACCTGTTTATTGAAGTCTGAACTGAAAAAGTCTGTTTCTCCAGCACTGCTGTTTCTAGAATTGACCAGGGCATTTCTGCTGTCTCCCTTTTCAGTTTGGAAAGGATTGGCTGGATGCATCCAGCTGAAAGTCTTGAATACTGCAATGGAATGGGTGTGTAAGCTCACCTCATCTTTTGCAGGGTGCAGGAGCTCATGTCGGATGACCAGAGGGAAGCAGGACGAATTCCTCGCACCATTGAATGTGAACTGGTTCAAGATCTTGTGGACAGCTGTGTCCCAGGAGATATGGTCACAATCACAGGGATAGTCAAGGTGTCAAGCACTGAGGAAGGTGAAATACATCATCTGAGAACACTTTTTTCCTGGGATGGGGGTTTTTCTAGTGATTACACAAGAACAACAGCTGCCCCCCTTAATCTGAGCTCTCCAAGTTGTAAGCGCATTAAGTGTACATTTCTTCAGAAGTTGCCAAAGTTTTACAATGAAGAGTTACATTGTCAGAGCTGCCCAAAAGGTGCACTGCCTCTAACTGCTGACAGAGGGTGGCTTTTGCAACCCACTGGTCTATACACAACTATGGGCCTGAACGTGAAGTGCCAGTCTGACATCTGATGTCAGCTGATAGAAAAGCTATCTCTGGACCACTAATGTAGGGGGGACATCCCTATTTCCTCAAGTCTCACTGTGACTCATTATTTGCTTAAATCTTTAATATCTCCTTCAAACATTAGGAGAACTTTCTCACTGCTGTGAAGTTTAGTCCCCCCTAGTGAAATTTTATGACTTTTTTTTTTAAAATACGTTGTGAACAGCTGTAACAGAATACATTGCAGATAATTCCAGTGCTGTTTTTCTCTGAGACTTCATTCTCTGCTCAGTAATCATTGAGGGGTATAGAAAATGGTTGATTATTAAGCTACATGTTTAATGCTTCTGCACAGTGCATCTTTTTTTCCTCTAAATATTGACTTGAAACATTTTATATTCAACTTTTTGACTACAATAATGTAATAATTTAAAATTCCTGAAAAACTTCATTTATTCTGAGAGAAAATTCTCTATCTAGACAAATACCCTCCAAATCAGTGAAGTATTTTATTGTGTACATAGGGGGGAATTTAAAAGAACAAATGTAATTAGAAATTTATTTTGCATCAGTTTTAGAAAATGCAGGTGTTCAGTACTAAAATATAAACATTTTGCACATGGCTGTACATGATATTTCTGAATTACTCTGTGCCATTTGTAGATATGGGTATTTAATGGTGGAAAAAAAATGCCCCATCATCCTTTCTCAATTTTTCTAACAGGAGCTTCCAAAAATAAGAGTGACAAGTGTATGTTCTTGTTGTACATTGAGGCAAATTCTGTCAGCAACAGTAAAGGACAAAAAATAAAGAATTTTGATGATGAGACTTTTCAAAGATCATTCATGGAGTTTTCACTTAAAGACCTCTATGCTGTCCAAGAAATTCAAGCTGAGGAAAATCTGTTCAGGCTCATTGTGAAGTAAGTTGTCTCAGACCTAGACTAGGTCTAGGATTAGACTTGTGAATCAGTATGACCAACTTCAGACAAATGTGACAGCTAATCTTAAAGCTATGAAATGTCTAAGGCTTGTGCAACAGAAACCACAGAGATTTAACAAACTTGAGTGCACAAGGGACTGGGGAGAAAGTGAAAGTACTGCAGTGGGGATTTAGGACTTTAGGAGGGGTTTAAGGATACAAGAAGTTAGCTGTATTTTAGTTCAACCCTGAGACAGAAGGCCATGGGTAAAAAAGCAGTTAGTTAATTTTGCTCCTCACTGAGTAAATTCAACTTATAAGTTCTGTTTTGTTCTCTGCTCCGTGTTCCTACCACGGAGGAAAGAGATGCAAGAACTAAACAAAGGGTGTGAAATACCCTCATTTCAATTTCAGACTGAGAAGTGCTATTCTAGCTGGAGTGTCTCTCAGGCCATCCCAATGAACTCAAAGAATACACAATAAGGACTTTAAAAAGGAGAGTTACAAGTAGTTACTTAATTAAGAATAGGTGCAGAAACCACTGGGAAGCTGGTTCTCCTATGTCTTTGTGGGAACTCAGGTGAATGGTTTTTCTTATTTCAAGCATTTCTCGTTATCCAAAAACTGCAAGAAATTCAATGCTGTTGATTTTAGCTGATTTTGTTGGAAATTAAACAGCTAACCAAAAGTTTTGTATGTTTATAAAGGTATTCTGTGATGAGAGATAGAACAAGGAATTCTTTAATAGTAATACATGATTTATACTCCCCTTTATGTTACACTGTTCTTTGTTTTTCAGCTCCCTTTGTCCTGCAATCTATGGCCATGAGGTAAGTAATTTAACAACTCTGCTTGCAATTTCAGTTTGAAATGTTTGTGCCACATTAAACTCCTAAAGGATTTATAAAGCTTACCTGGAGTTGGGGGTAAGGGACTCTTTCTACAGGTGACTGTGACTCACAGTCACTTTTGGTGTCAAGGAAGGGGCAGCCTTATACCTTTAAGTTCAGTCATCTAGATGGAAAAGGTTATTATAGCCAGTTCTAGGGAGCTGTCAGTGTTGGTCACCAAGATCAAATACTCATCAGTGTTGGTATGTTCCACAACAGATTGTAAAGGCAGGTTTGACCCTGGCATTATTTGGAGGATGTCAGAAGTTTGTAGATGACAAGAACAGAATCCCAGTGCGAGGAGATCCACATGTCCTGGTTGTTGGAGATCCAGGATTAGGAAAAAGTCAAATGTTGCAAGTATGGTTTGATGTATTACTCTTTTCTGTTTTTCTCTAATTCCTTGTTATCTTGACTTCTTGTAATCATAGTAGGATAGCTGTGCTAAGACCAAAGGGTTGCTTGAGCCTGGTTGGACCTATCTTTTCCTGTAGGATTCCTCAAATATAGGATAGTACCCAAAGGGATACCCTGCTATCCTCTCCTTGCAGGGACCCTTGCAGAAGGGCCTGTTAAAACATTTACTAAAGCAGGTATACTTGGTAAGGCCCATGGGCTTTCAAGTACAGGCTTATAGGCTTGCTGTCTTGCCCTTACATAGTTTTTTTTCATCAACCCTTTTCCCTGCTGAGGAGGTTCACTCCTTATCTTCACTTAGCTGGTCCACTGTCAAAATAAGTACACTCTTGGAACAAATGCAATTTTAAATACCATGTAACTCACCTCCTGTGAGGTTTACTTTCATCCTTTTATCCTATTTTCATGTTGCTAGCACAGATATTGGCTTTTTGAGAGAGGGACCTGCTGTTGTGTTTGGGGTTTAATCTAGGTAGGCGTTTCTGCATGACTGTGACAAAATCAATTAGTAATAGATTTTTCTTTTTGTATTAAACTGAATGGTTTTAGAATTCTGTTTCTTTTCCTGTGGTTACTGTGAAGTGAAAGAGGGACAGAGTTCACCTAGACCTGCAGCATTACATACCTTGTTTAAAAGTCTGAGTCTTTCTAATTTACCTGTTTTGTTAGGATATGATTTGCAATAATTTAACCACGGGGATGTGTTTGTATGCAAGCATCTTAACAAACAAATTCTTAGAGTTTTTTTGTTGTTGTTGTTGAATGGGGACTCTCCAGCATAGAGTAGCTGATCTGTTTTTTCACGTTGTTACTAAATAACAGAATTCCATTCAAGAAAAGCTAGTACTCTGTTCCTCAGATACAACCCTGAGACAAGACTCCTTTCAGTCATCACTGTCAGAGAAAAAAATCTTAAGGAGAAAATCAAAGGAGCGTGTGTAGGAGCCAATTATAACTGTGTTCTAGGCAAATTTAACTACAGTATGTCTGTGTTCAAGCTCACTATGCTTTGCTTTTCTAGTTCATATTTCAGATTGTAGGCTGTTTTCAGGATACTAGAGGCATGGAGAAAACCAGGACTGTCCTTTATCCTTTAGTTGTGGGGACAACTATGTGTGTTTTCTCTAAAGCAGCACGTGTTGGGCACTAGGGCAAGACACTAATCTAAACAGACCTTGGGGTCTGAAGATAAACTGTGTATCTGCAATTCCATGACAGATAGCACGTCTCCAAGCATTTCAACACACTTTTAAAATGTACTTTAAGTTCTGTGCCCAGGGTCCTAGTAATTTTGCTAACACAGTAAACATGGCTGTGCTGCAAGACACTTAAGTTATTCCTACAACCTTGCACAGGTATGTCTCTTGGGGTTGCAGGGAGTTATAACTTCACTGTGGGGTCCTGTTAAATAGAAAGAAACAAGTTTGGTTTTGCCTTGAATTGTTTCTCTACAATAAGGCTTATGAAATTCTTCACCTTGGGGAGGGGAAAAACTATTTATTTCTCTTTTAGGCAGTGTGTAACGTTGCTCCTCGAGGAGTGTATGTTTGTGGTAACACTTCCACCAGCTCTGGCCTTACTGTTACACTGTCTAGAGATGGCACTTCTGGAGATTTTGCCTTGGAAGCTGGTGCTTTAGTGCTTGGAGATCAAGGTAATGTATTTAATGCCACAGGTTTTATGTGATGATATGTAAGGGGCAGGAGTGTATATCCTGCTAAATCTAAGATTAACCACAGTGCTTATTTAACTGTGGACTAAAAATGTATATTTAAATTATGATATTGGCTTTCCACACCATGGTAAGTTCTGAGCTTCACCAGTGACTTCTCTGGAGAGGATCCCTGCTTTCCTAGGCTGTGGCAAAACTTGAGTTCTGCAATTCACATACTAGACTTAATGTGTCAGAGAACTAGTATTACTTTTTGTTCAGAAATCTGCCTTGATGGCAGCTGCTGGATATTTTTTGGAAAAGAAATAGCTTATAGGATTTGTTGTCTATTTATAAAAAGCTTGTTTGGTCATCTTAATGTGTAATCAAGATGTTGCATCCACAAGTCAGGCCGACTTCATAATGGTTTGGCTGCATGACCATGAAATGAAAACAAACCTTGGTGAAATGGAGACTTTGTCCAACATCTCCTGCACTCCCTAGGATTTTGGGTTGACTTCTGATGTAGCACTGGATTGCTGCACACACTTGTCCATCAGTTAATGTGTTTTCTAATAAGTCTTTCTTCTGTTTTAATTGTTTCCAGGAATTTGTGGAATCGATGAATTTGATAAGATGGGAAACCAGCATCAGGCTTTGTTGGAAGCCATGGAACAGCAAAGCATCAGCCTTGCCAAGGCTGGCATTGTTTGCAGTTTGCCAGCTCGGACATCTATTGTTGCTGCAGCAAACCCAGTTGGAGGACATTATAACAAAGCCAAAACAGTGTCTGAGAACTTAAAGTGAGCACTTTCTGAAATGCTGCTTTTATAGTTCACATTCAGGAGAGGATGTTTCTGGTAGTCTTGTAGCTTGTGTATAATTGCTTTCTAGTTTTCTGGAGCTTGAACACAAACTTTAATAATTTTTTTGTGGCTTTTGAGAGAGAAATTGCTGTTCTGCTTTATTCTGAATGAACAGGACAGGATTTTTTTATGTATTTGAAGTGGAACAGAGTTGTTATAATTTTTCCTCTGAGCACTCTGTGGTTCCTTGTCTTTAGAATGGGGAGCGCTTTACTGTCAAGATTTGATCTGGTTTTCATTCTGCTGGACACCCCAAATGAAGACCATGACCACTTGCTATCAGAGCATGTGATGGCGATCCGGGCAGGGAAGCAGGCCGGGTGCAGCAGCGCTGTCGTGACCCGACCCAGCTCCCAGGACCACTCCATCCTCCAGGCTGTGTCTGACCGGCCGCTGCTTGAAAGGCTGAAGGTAGGACTTGTCCTGTGGCTGTTGCTCTGCCCCTTGCACTGGGACCTGGCAGCCCTGACCTCCTGGATGTCCTCAGTCTCCCACTCCCATTGTTCTCATAATTGCTTCAGAATTAGAGGAAGCATTTAAGGCTCCAGCCATCCGTTTCTACCAATTGCCTCTTGTAGCTAATGAGCTATCCTGCTGGAAGATGTGGCTCAAGCCATCTTCTTTACATGGAAGAGAATTTATTAGCTGAGCTGGTGGGTTTTTTGGTTGTGAGAAGATACTTTGCATGAGATGCTCTAAAGCAAATTTGCTTGTTAGGTTTCAACAAAGAGCTACAAAAGTAGATTGGGTATAATAACTTAATATGTGATGAAGTATTAAATCCAAATAAAGCAGTGTGTAAACAAATCCTTGGGCATCTGCATCTTGACAGATTTGGGGATTGTAGGAGAGAAAGTATATTTCTTATCAGACTTCAGTGGTTGGTTTGGTAACTGATATTGTCAAATGCCAGGTCTTGAGAGAAATACTATTGGAGCTAAACCTGTGCACTTTTGGAAATGAGGTATCAGCAGTGATGGTTTAGTCTTCTGTGGAGCTATAACAACTGGGAATTTGGATTTTCTCTTTTTGAGAAAGGATTTAACTACATAACAAATTATATTTGGCACTTGTTATCATTGCAAATGAGAAGCCTTGACTGCTTTTTCTGAAATGGCCAAGTGTGTATGTTTAGATGTCTAAGCATAGTGTATGGACCTTAAGCACATTGTTCATATATGAAGCTTTAAAGCCCTTATGGTGATGATTTCACCAGGTAAAGCATGGAAAATGATGATTTTGTATTAAAATTTATTGTATAGAGTTCTGACAGAAATCTAAGCTTTTTGTAATTGGGTTAGCTCTCAACAGGAGAAAACTTTGATGCCATTCCACATCAGCTGCTGAGGAAGTATGTTGGATATGCTCGGCAGTATGTGCACCCAAATTTATCTCCAGAAGCTGCACAGGTCCTCCAGGAGTTCTACCTTGAGCTCCGGAAGCAAAACCAAAGAGCAGACAGTACCCCAATCACCACAAGGCAGCTGGAGTCACTGATTCGACTGACAGAGGTAAATGCAAGCTGTAGTACTCAAGGGATTGAAAACAAAGAGATTATTCTGAATGTGCTACCGATGTCCTGTAATCTTTGACAGCTTATTCACCACTATGTTTTTTTCATTTGGTTTAAAAAAACCAACCAAATGAGAATGCAAGAGGCTTAGAAGTGCTTAAGAGCTACTGTTGCTTAAAGCCTCTTATAATGTAAAACACCCTTGAGAGGTGGAAAGGGAATCTGTCTCATTCCCCAAAAGGAGGAAAAGTAGGTACAGGCAGGAACAACCTGCTGCCCGTCTTGAACCTAGAATGCTACTGTTTTTCCCCACACCGCCTCAATAGTACTATTTGTGATCTGCTGCTTCACAAGAATACAGTTAAAAAGCAAATAAACTCCAGGCTACAGCCTAATAATGCAAGTATGCAGGAGGTGACATTGACAAAGTACAAAAAATAGAAAAATCTTCCTGTAAATCCTGTAGGTTTAGGTCCCATCTCTGCTCCTAAAATTTGTGCTTGTTGTAGAGGGATTGTAGCCTTTTTTCACATCAACTATATCTTTGTGGGCTTTTTTTGTTTTAAGGCACGATCAAGGCTGGAATTAAGAGAGAAATGTACCAAGGAAGATGCTGAGGATGTAATAGAAATAATGAAATACAGGTAAATACACGCTTCTTTAAAAATAAATAAAGCCTCACAGTGTTATTCAAAACTTTTCTTTTACATATGTAAACACTGCGAAGAAATCACTTTATCAAGTTTAGGGCCATGATACTAACATTTGGATTTGTCTTTAAAAACTGACAGTAGCTCTAAGTTGAATACAACTGCTTGGGCCTTTGAGTTATGTGATCATAGTGGTTGCGTATATCTGTGCACAGTAACTTAAATATGAGGCTGGTGAGGGTATTTTTCTCTTGTGATTACTCTTTGTTGTTGCAGCTGAACACTTAAAGTTTAAAAGCAATTTGGATGAATGCTTGATCTAAGTTCCCTAGACAGTGACTTTCTTGATAGGGGATAATTTTCTGGGTGTCTTCTGAAAGTCTTCTCAAGCAGTTATGTTTTAGGAAGCAAATCCATGTATGATCCATGTATGTTTGCTTTTATCTCCTGCTGATTTTTTTTTTTTAATCTCTTTTTAGCATGCTGGGAACCTACTCTGATGAGTTTGGAAAGCTGGACTTTGAGCGTTCACAGCACGGGTCTGGGATGAGCAACCGGTCACAAGCAAAGAGATTTGTTTCTGCCCTGAACAGCATTGCAGAAAGAACCTACAACAACCTCTTTGACTTGCAGCAGCTTCGACAGATTGCAAAGGAGCTACAGATACGGGTGAGTCTGGAAACCAGGCATTTCTTCAACAACAAACTGCAAGGCCACTGAAAATTATTTAGTGCAAAATGGGAAGTAGGGAAGGCACACCTGTTGTGCCTCTTCACAGTGAACAGAAATAATCAATTTACTGCTGTTTTTAGGATGAACAGGCTTCCTGAAGTGCCTTTGTAAGCTTGACTAACCTCACCAGCTGTTTGGCAATAGCAACTCCTTGCACTAGGAAGGGCTGATTCTACTTCTGAAGCTGGTCCTTAACAAGACTCTGCTCTGTTCTGTGAAACACTTGGTTTCAGTATACTTTACTCCCTCTGACTCCCCAGAGGACACACCTACTTTTGTTCCCAAATTTAGGCCTGTGGTGCTCATGCTCTATTTCAGCAGTACAATGATGTTTCTGCTTGACCTCCTCTGAGTGAAATAATGTCTTTCAAGTTTTCATTCCTGCTTCAAGCATCCTAATGTTGTAACCTGACAGGAACATCATGCAGGACACAGGACCACAAATGTATTTTACCCTGTAATTGATTTGCATTCTCTACTTGTGAAGGACTCCAGCCAAACAAAAATATTGATAGCTAATTCTACTTTTTGCTTCATAATAAAAAGCTTTAAGTAACAAAACTAGATTTCAGATATAATGAGTGAAAAGTAGGGATAATTAATTTATCTTTATAAAACTTATTATGGGCAGTGGTGCTGTTATTTAACTGGTGACCCTACTTGGGCCTGCTGGGGCAAGATGGCTTCCACTTCCAAACTTGTTGAAATGTTGACTGTACATAAGCCTGGATTTAATGTGAATCCTGTCTGACAGAACATGGTACATCCAGCTTTCTTCTCCCATGGTCATCATTAATCCAGTGATTACTTCAAGTTAATTCAATTAACTCTCATTCTCCCTTCATACAGAGAATATTTTTTGCCCATTCAAAGTTCTATATGTGACAAAAATCAGTGAGAGTTGTAGAAATTGGGCTTTTCTTTGGTAGATACTTCTGTTACAGAACTTGAATTTATGCATATGGAACTGCATACTTTCTATATGTCATAAAGTAGGGAACACTACCTCTCTGTAGCACTACAGTAAAAATAGTGTACAAGTAAAGCACAGAACTTCAGGGCCTGATGGTGTGCCACCTCCTAGGAGGTCAACAGTTTGCTGAGGAAATCAACCTATTCTTAGCTCACTTTATTTCACTAAGGTCTTTTAAATGGCTCATGTTGCTTTACATCAGGTAAGTTGTCATTCTACAATCTGATATTTTTTTCTTTCTTTTCCCAGGTATCTGACTTTGAGGGCTTTATTGGATCCCTAAATGATCAGGGTTATCTTTTGAAAAAAGGTTCAAGAGTTTATCAGCTTCAGACAATGTGAAAAGAGCCACTGTGATGAACTTTCCTGGGACACGATGGTTACATTGGACTGATGGACCCACAGCAGGGAGACACTGTCCTGTCCCAAACTGCACTGCAGCCTGGCAGAAGGAGACTCAGAAACCTTCAGAAACTGAAGCGCCCATGGGCTTGTTTTAAAGCTGCTACAGGACAAACTGATGCATGGTATTGCTGCCTGACTTGTCCTATAGCATCTGCAAACCCAAAAGGGACTGTGTAGGACTAGAATGTACCTCATCATCCTTGAGGAGTGGGCAGTGTGGTTTTATATTGACATTATTACATTGCCATGGCATTTTACTGCTAAAAGAGATGTTGGATCCACAAATTTAAAACCAGAAATCTTTCTTGACAAGATGGTGTGAGCTGTATTTTTACCACTGTAGTTCATTAGAGGAATTTAAAGTGTTGAAACGTTTCCAAAAAGTTGGGAACCTCCATGTTGAGACAACAGCTGTTTTTAAAGCTGTTACCAAATGACACCTTATTGAAACTGAGTTGTTCTGCTTTGAAGCTGACACTGTATTTGAAATGCAACTCTGATTTAAGAAAATCTTTATTTAATTTGTAAAACAGGAATTCGATTTTGGCTTTGATTAAACTTTATATATGAGAAATATTCTTTGTTCAAGACTCTTGTAATGTGTTCACAGCCATTGCAAGATACATAAAAACAAACAGGTTCTGGATGTTTCTGTGTAACTGTTCCTGACACAGAAGAATGAGTGCTCAGCAAGAGTAAAGTGCTGAGTGTTTCCTGACTTTGATGAAATCACAATCGTGGTCTGGTGCAATAAAATAGCAGATGAGATGCTTTCAGTTAAATTATTAAAAAAAAAAACCCACAAACACCTCCCCCCAAGAATAATATATTTCAAAATAATCTAGTATGCATTATTTTTCTGATTTCCCCCTTTTATTTCTAAGGTAAGATAGGTTAAGAAATAAAAGGCAGAAATACTGAAGCTTTATTGCCTCATCTTCTAATTTAAGTGCCAGAAGGGTCTGATCTGCCCCATCCTTCCACTGCCCTTTGGTACCAAAAACACAAGCTTTGAAAGGACATGTTAAACCGTTCAGGGCCGCTTTAGTGTGAATCTACTTCGACATACCTGAAACCGAAAACTAGTATGACATATGAGCTGCTTAAGAGGGCTAAGAAATTAATAGTTCTACGCCTGAACTGTGCGGGGCCGCGCAGTAAGCTCTGCCCGGCTTCTGTCCGAACGCGGCGCTGGGGGGACAGGGAAGAGCCCCGGGAGCGAGGAAAGGGTTGCGCCTGGAAAAGTAAATTCCTCTGGCAACCCTTGGGCTGAGGCGTACGCGGGCCGAGCGAGGGCAAAAGCCGAGTGCCGAGAACAAGAGCCCACTTAGGCTCGCTGAGAGGGCTCTTGAGGCAAAGCAAACCCGCGCCCTCCTCCGCCCGGGGCTGGTCCGGGACCGGCCCCGCACCCAGGGGGAGCAGGAGGAGGAGCGGGATGGCTCCGGGGCAGCCGCCCGCCCTGCTGCCGTGGGCAGCGCCGGGGGCGAGGCTGGGCC
>VWZF01006911.1:49614-137933 GCA_013396755.1 Sclerurus mexicanus
CCCTACGCGGAGCTGGTGCGTGAGCGGGGCCTCGGGGCGGGGGGGACGGAGGTGGGGCCGGGCCGGGCCGGGGTCGCTGCCCCGGCGGTGCCGCTGTGCCCCCCGGGATCGCGGCGGGCCCCCGCGGGCGGGCCGGCACAGCCCCGTGCACACTGTGGGGCCCGGGTTCCCGCTAGCGCGCAGCAGGTGGAGGCCGCGCCCTTGCGCAAGCGGCTGCCGGGAACTTTCCAGGCTCTGTCCGGTTCTGCTCGAGGTGTGCCCCGATTGAGCCTCCCTTTGCCTTCCTGCCCTGAAAGGTCTGTGTTTTCTCGCTTTGCAGTATGAAAACCCCTGGACCATCCCGAATATCCTGTCCATGGCGCGGATGGGTCTGGCGCCAGTTTTGGGCTACTTGATTGTTGAAGAAAATTTCGATGTTGCACTCGGTGTCTTTGTTCTGGCTGGTGTGACCGATCTGGTATGTCTCCATCGGTCTGGAAATGCTTTGGGGACAGCGTGGCATTTGGTGATGCCACTGACGTGCTTTGGAACTTAGACTCCAACGTAGAATGGAAATGAATAAAACAGATGAGTTTTTACATTTGTTGGTCTCTAGGAGTGCTATATATGTCCTTTGTGACAGTGCAGAGGGAAGTTGCAGGTGCCCAAAGGGGACTTAATGGTGGTGGAGCAAAGGATGATGTTCAGGGTTCCCTGAGCAGCCCCAGGTAGGCATTGTTCAATCAGAGCATCTGGTGGTCTGTTATCATGTGCAGGTGTACCTGGTGCATCCATCACGACAATAATTGTGTGAATTTTAGAACATCAGTTACACACACTTCCCCCCCTTTCTTTTTTACCTTTATAATGATAATTGAATATGTTGAGAGGCTTCCAGAATCTGGTATGCAGTGAGGAAAAAAGGCACGATGAGAGCATCAGATAACAGGTTTCAGCATAGTTAAACTAGCTGTTTTATGTGATGTCATTCATTAATTATCTCTGTAAAAGTAGCATGTATAAGCTCTTTTTGTTCTTGGTTTTCTAATGGAAAGATGTTGAATTTTGCTTTTCCCAGTTGGATGGATTTATTGCACGAAACTGGGCTAATCAGAAATCAGCACTGGGAAGTGCTCTTGATCCTCTGGCTGATAAAATTCTCATCAGTGTGCTCTATGTAAGCCTAACTTGTGCAAATCTTATCCCAGGTGAGAAAATACCAATTGCATGTGCTATATAAGGCAAAGATAATTTTATATGTAGTAATATTTCTATTAAATATTTAGCATCCCCCTAGTAGATCCCACAGAAAGCAGGTGCTGCCATATACAAAAGAACTGCCATTTTAAAATGCACTTTTTTAAAAGCAGTAATAGTTAGTAGCTATGTTAAATTTTTTTTCATTGACTGGATTGGTTTAAGACTTAAACCTCTTCAGAAGTCGTGTTAAAAATCTTCAGTTGTGCATAAAACTTGTTTGGAAGAATTTGGGAGTGGTTATTTTTTCTTTCTTCGTATTTTATGCTCTTTTGGTTGTTTTGTTTTTAATCAGGGATATGGTTTTTCACTAGATCCTGTTGGCTTGATTTTTCAGTTTCACTTACTTCCATGATTATTCTGCGAGATGTAGCTCTGATTGCTGCTGTTTTTTATGTGCGATACAAAACCCTCTCTCCACCGGTAAGTGCATTAAACAAAACTGTTTGGACATGTAATCATAATAAAAATTAATAAGCCTTTAGCAAAGTTGTGACAAAGAGATTTTCATCTTGAGACCTGATGGTTGCTCAAAACTTGGGTGTATACCCTAAGATGTGCTTGTTCTTTTGCCAGATAGATTTCTAAGCAGAACAGATTTTCATAAAATACGTTTCATAAAGATAAGTCAGAGCTACTGATAACTTTTTTCCTGTGCATTATGTGTAATAAATCGTATAAAAGAGCAGTGTTGTTCTTTAGTGCTACAGTTGACTTTTCTGTGTTGTGTGAACAGGGATATCAAGTTGAATGTACTAGGATTGCAATTTTCCTCTTCTCTCCCCCAACAGAGAACGCTCAGTAGGTACTTTAACCCCTGTTATGCTACTGCCCAGTTAAAACCAACATTCATTAGCAAGGTAAGATTAATAACATTTCAAAAGATAACTCCACAGTATTTGGGGTGTTGTGTAATTTGGAGGGAGGGAGCAATTTGCTGCTACTGCTGAGTAGTTTCAAAATGGTTCGATTTAATGTGGAGGCAACTTACATCCTGAAAGATGTTCTACACTCTGTCAGAGCAAATGCCAATTTCAACAGTCTAAGATGCTTCATTAAAAGAGGTTACTAAATAAATTTGCTCTATATAGACTAATACTTAAAGCACTAGTAAAAGTCTGTATTGGTGCTCTTTGCATAGTGCTCATGTTCATTTTGGTCACAATTCCTATTTTGCCTTTTTCAGATGAATACAGCGGTTCAGCTAATTTTGGTGGCAGCTTCTTTAGCAGCTCCAGTTTTCAATTATGTAGACAGCATATATCTGCAGACATTATGGTAACTTATCTTTTCATTTTTTAAAGATAATTTAATGTACTTCTAAAGAAACTGGTAATTGAGATTAATCTAATTACATGGAACAAAACATCTGCCCAGATGGTGTAATAAACCCATATACCTGAAATTTGACACCTTTATTCTTAAATTACACCAGAACTAGATATTTATTGGTTCTTAATTTACTATACAAGCAAAAAGTAGTCAAATGAAATTAGTTAGGGTCCACGAATAATAGCTTAGAAACAAGTCTGCGGGGTAGGCATGGTGTACACAGGCAAAACATCAATTCAGATCAATAGAAAAGAAAGGAATGGGAAGAAAGGCTGTATGGATTCTTCACTTCTTCATGCTGTGTCCTTGAAAAAGCAACCTTGTTATCAGCAAAAATAGACATGGTGTGTTCTTATTTTTGCTTCAGACTGTACCTGCTATCTTGAACTCTTGGTTTCTGAAGCCTCTTGGAAAAGCACATGAAGAAATGGTGATTCCTGCTAGACTGCAGGAAGGAAGGGGAGAGATGGAATGAAAACAGGGATACAGGAGTATACCTCCTTAAATAATGCTGTTCTTTTCAGTGCTGTCATTGGAGAGCTGAACTGAACTGAGGCTGAGTTGTACCTGACTGCAGGTGTTAGAAGTGTAGTTATTTTTCCTGAGCAGTTGAGTAAGAGTTCAGAACAAAGAGACTGAACAGCAGATGCCAGAATGACTTAGTAACTTAGTTCAAGTAGTGAAAAATCCAGTGTTGTCTTCTAGGGAAAAAAAAAAACAAAACCAGCAAAGCCAAATAAACCAAAACCACCAACCCAAAAGCATTTAAGGAACCAGGAACCTTGATCTTAACAGTCAGTATGGTTTTTCATCCTGTTTGAAAAACAAATCTAGAGTTGTGTCTCTGAAAGATGCTTCCTTTTCTACTTGTTGGGACTCGGGGAGAGTTACCATGTTGTCAGCAGTGGAAAAATGCTGGGCGTAATTTGTCAGGGTGCTCTATAACAGCTCCCAGAAATGGCCTGTCTGAATCTGGCCTAGGGAGGGTTAACAGAGGGGCAGGACTGCAGCAATGGCTCACACCTCAGTGGGTGGTGTCAGCCTTTTACACATAGGAGCCCTGATAATTTAGGAACAGGTATGGTTGTCACCCAGCATCTGGGAAGGAAACAAAACAGGCTGAAGCAGGAACTTGTGCTTTAGCTTTGGAGCTTGGTAAAGTGGTAAGTTCAAGTCCTGTGTGGCTTGAAAGCTCCCCTTTCACACTACCAAGGAATAGTTTCTCACATCAGTCAGTTCTCAAGCTGGTAAAAATTATGCATGCTGCAAATGCTGCATGTTTTGTCTTTCCTTCTCTAAAACAAATGCTAATATAGTAAAAATTTGTCTTAGTATGCAATTACACTGAAGCATGGAACTTAGTGCTGAATGGCAGATCCTTTGTTTATCTAATCCTCCACTTAGCACTGAATTTCAGCATAGAAACTGTAAACTGCATTTCTTTGCAGCTGTGTAGTGAAAAATAGGGAAGACACTGAAAAAAATCCCAACAGTTTTTATATTGTACATGGACTCACGTGACTTACAGGAACTGTTTTCCCCCAAGGTGCATCACAGCCTTCACAACGGTAACATCTGCCTACAGCTACTACCACTATGGCAGGAAAACAGTCCAGGTGATAAACAACAAATGAAGTGTTCCTGGAAGGACAGAGTTAGCAGCATGGGGTGCTGTGCCTCCAGAGGTGGTTGTACTGCAGCTGAGTTTTGGATCAAGCAGTCTTGTTTCTCTTCTTTAAACCATGGCATCACAATGAAGTGAAATTTGAATATGTACTGTGTATATATGTAGAGAGAGACTTTTCAATGTATTTTTAATTTCTTTAAAATGGAGTTGTTTACAAAAATAAATAACATTCTTAAAAACACGGGTTACTTGTTGCTGCCCTGTGCATACTGAATAATTCTGTACTGTTGTTGAAGTCAAAATACACACTTTGCACCAGCTTTTTTGCCATCTTTGTTTGAGGCACTGAGTAAGCTGAGATGTGAGAAGAAAAAGCAATTACAAGAACAAATTTGTCTTTGTACCTCAACCGAAGTCAGTAAACCAGCGTTACTCATTAGGACCTAATGAGATACCTCAGCTTGCACCAGAAGAAAGCATGTGATCATCGAGCAACACTGTCTTCAGAAATTCAAACCAGAGAGAAATTGTACTTCATGTTCTGTGGTGATATGGATAACCCAGGAAGAGTTCCTATCCTCCACCCTTTTTAAACATGAGCAATGGTGAACTGTACTCAGAGAAGAGTTTGGGGTCTCAGAAAGCTCAGCAGGGCAGTGATGGAATTGTATTTTTCATACTTGATATTCATTTCTAGTGATTGAAAAAAAGTTCTGTATCTCCAGATTCTTTAAAGCTTCTAAAGATGCCGCTTAATGTAAATACAGCTGGTGAAAGAGGACATTTTTAATACTGTCCAAATGAGACAGTGGAAGAAACCTTTAGATGCGTGTACTATTAATTCTTGCTGTACTTCCAGCTTCAAGAGGTGCACTGTGATCCCCCTCAGGCAAGGACTACTCATTCTTTGCCTCTTCTCTGCTTACAAAACAACAAAGAAGAAAAGACCTAGGCAGAACAGATGATGCGGATCGTAGACTCCTGTTTCCTATTTCCAAACAACTCGATTTTTCTTGTGTGTCATAAAAAAGCGCAGCTGTGAAGGGCTTAAATAATTGAAATCAGGAGGTAAATGGTACCACTGAAGTATTAGCAGAAGAAAATTTGCTTTAGACATCTCTTTTGAGAGCAGTCTCTTTTGTGACAGCATATGTTTGTATATACAAAGAATTTTAGTATTTTTTATATTTAAACTTGTATAAAACTGCANTGAGCGCCCTGCTGGGCGGCATCGCCCAGGCCGCCTTCCACGGCAACGCCGCCGTCACCGAGGAGCTGCTGCGCGGGCAGCTCTACCCCGAGGCGCCGCCGGAGGAGTTCCGCGCTCTGCGCGCCAAGATGAGCGGCCTCCTCCAGGTACCAGCCGGGGGCGCAGGGAAGGGGGGAGCCGCCACATCGGCCGCTGGGTGTCCCCCGGGGCGCTCTGCTGGCTGCCGGAGCTGTGGGTGCTGCCGCAGCGGGGATACCCGCTGCTGGTGAAGGGCCCCAAGCCCTGCCCTGCTCAGCCTTGTCCAGCGCTGCCCTGCTGTGCCCAGCCCAGCCTTGTCCAGCCCAGCCCTGCCCTGCTTTGTCCAGCCCAGTCCAACCCAGCCCAGCCCTGCTCGGTCTCTCCGATCACTCGTCGGGCCCCCGCGCTGTGGAGGGGGAAAAGCTTTACACCCTTGGAAATAAGTGCCCGCTACTTTCTGAGAAGAGCTGCAGGTTTCTCACAAGAAAGCCGTGCTTTGGGGCAGTAGTCGCCAGTTATGAAGCAAGCTGCTTTATAGNTTGCTGTACTTCCAGCTTCAAGAGGTGCACTGTGATCCCCCTCAGGCAAGGACTACTCATTCTTTGCCTCTTCTCTGCTTACAAAACAACAAAGAAGAAAAGACCTAGGCAGAACAGATGATGCGGATCGTAGACTCCTGTTTCCTATTTCCAAACAACTCGATTTTTCTTGTGTGTCATAAAAAAGCGCAGCTGTGAAGGGCTTAAATAATTGAAATCAGGAGGTAAATGGTACCACTGAAGTATTAGCAGAAGAAAATTTGCTTTAGACATCTCTTTTGAGAGCAGTCTCTTTTGTGACAGCATATGTTTGTATATACAAAGAATTTTAGTATTTTTTATATTTAAACTTGTATAAAACTGCAGAGGAAACACTTGGTCCTTAATTAGTACCTTTGCTCAGCTGTTCCCCATGTTTTTGTGGTCAACCCTGGGAGAGAGGGCAAAGCCTATGGAAGTTTCCTTTGGATACAGGAGTATTTAGAAGCGCTTTTTCTTGAAGAAAGAGTTCGAAAAGCAGGAATTTATTATACCTAGTCAGGTCAATGCTGTTTGATTCCGGTCTGTGTAACTGGGGGTTTGGTTGGTGGAGGGGTTCTTTCTCCATCAGACACCTGGTGCATGGTATTTCCCGGGACCTGTCAGCGAGAGTGACAAGTGACATGTACTCGGTGGTGAAATAAAATCCTTTTGGCCGCTCTTTTTCCTTCTGGCGTGTCCGGCATTCCGCGGTCACGGCCGGTTTCGCGGGAGCGCGGTCCGTGCGGCGGGGACTGTCCCTGCGCGGCCGCCGTACCGGGGCGGGCCCGGCCTNTGCCCTGCTTTGTCCAGCCCAGTCCAACCCAGCCCAGCCCTGCTCGGTCTCTCCGATCACTCGTCGGGCCCCCGCGCTGTGGAGGGGGAAAAGCTTTACACCCTTGGAAATAAGTGCCCGCTACTTTCTGAGAAGAGCTGCAGGTTTCTCACAAGAAAGCCGTGCTTTGGGGCAGTAGTCGCCAGTTATGAAGCAAGCTGCTTTATAGACAGATTTTGCTATATGTGTGAGACAGGAGATATTTTTTCCCGCAGTGGATATCTTCGAGGTCCATTCAGAGGGAAAAGTGTCGTTCCCGGCTGCTCGATGTGGCTCGGGGAGCCTCCAGGTGCTAAATCCTTGGGTGACCACTGCCACCTTGTGGGTAAATCCACCGCTGTTTGGCGGGATTTATAAGCTCAGTCGGTAGTTTTAAATGTAATTGTCAGATTTGGAATGTGATGAGAATGATGGCACTGGTTTTCTGCTTTTATGAAGAGTTCATGGTTTATTAAGTGATGGGGCTCATTTGAGGCTCCAAAAAGCCCTCAATGAAAGCTGAATCATATTTTTTCTTGTAGGACTAAAGACTGTTTTTATCTGTGGGCTCTTTTCTCTCCCTCCTCTCAAATGCAACTCTTATTCAAAATGTCATACTCTAGATATAGTGTTAATTCAGGCCCCAGAAGAAGGATAGGATTGAAGCTTTGTGGATATTTACCCATTGTTGTAACACAGGCACATGGCTTAGGAGGATGGCAATATAATATGTTGGGGAGAGGGTATTGCCTTCCCTGTGTACTGCTATAGAAGCACAACTAGTGACAACTGTAGTCTTTGAGGTCACTCACAAATTAGCATCTTACTGTTATGTGTGTCTCATGATCTTCATGGCCAGCACTCATCTCCTTATGGATGGAATTCCTGGGAAATAACTGAAGTTTATGCAGTTCAGCTTTACAGTTGAAGTTTTGAGCTAAGCAATACACAGACTACTTTGTACAGATGCAACTTCTCGTCGAGTGTGCATGGATTTGGGGTGCTTATTCCTAGTGGGTAACTTGGAGTAACACCCGAGTCCTGTGGATACTTTTAGCATCTCTGTTTTAGAGCATCCTGTAAAAATCTCTTGGCCTTCTGGTCATTTTGAGGGCCCTCTTTCTTTCACACTTACCAGGATGGGGTGGGTGAAATTGATTTTAGGATTGTGCTTTGGAAGCAGGAAGGTTTAAGATTGTTTTCCTCTGTCTCCACCTACCATGTGGGAAAAACCATTGTCCTAACTGTTATGTGTGATACCTCTTTTTCAGTTCTCACAGCTCATCTCCAAAATTTGCCTCTTGCATAGACTTACTGATCTGAAGCCATCACAGAGAGCTATAGTGTGAGCTGTTTCCTTTTGTTTGAATGATGTGACAAGGGAATGATGAGAGGAAAGTCCTCTTGGCCCCAGAAGTTGCTTAGTCAGAGAACCACTAAAGACTTTCATGCCTGGAATGCTTTTAATATCTCTGTGAATTGAAACATGGAGGGTTTTATGTCACATTGTATTTGCTGATAACAGTAAACTTCAGAAGTGTTCCTCTGTGCTTATATTAGTCTTTGGACACGTATCTTGGGTGCTGGTGTCTCCTCAGCACCTGAAGAAGAAGAATCTTACGGGAAGTTCTGTGTTATCCCTTCCTTGTCAACTGTCATATGAATTTCTGAGCATGTTTACCCCAGTTTTGATACTTAATTCATTGTGAGGAATTTGCATGATTAAAATGATAAAAACTGGGGAAAAGTCTGTGTTATCTTTTTGTAGTTTTATCTTTTCCTTCCTCCTCTGGGTGGTGGAGGACGGGGAGCAACAGAAAGTCAGAGCACTTGATTATGCAGCCATTTGCCTTTTGTTTAGTAACCTGCAGCCAAATTTCAGAAGACAGGTAACTTTTATCTCCAATGATTATAATACTTGGTTGCACCAAATACCTTATTCTGGGAGGTGATCATACTGTTTATTTACAAATACCTCAGTTAGAAATCCAGGTGACCATATGGTCAATATGGAAAAGATCAGATGTCTTATACTGTGGTCTGTTGACTCTATAGGGTATGTAAGCACCTAAATTACATGGGATGGATAATGCCTCATGCATGTCTCTTGAGGGACTTTTTTTCTGGCATCCGTCTTCTTGATGGTCAGAAGCAGAGAAATTCATTGCCCTTGTGACTTAATTGCTGTAGTACTTCATGTCTTCTAAGTCATAAACACAGATCTGTACCAAAAATCAACCATTTGCTTTTACTAGAACTGAGTATAAATAAGAAGGACTTTCCTGTACCCTTCTGCATTCCACCTATGCAAAGTATGGTACCTGTGAAGAATAAGGAGATGAATAAGTGACAACAAGCATTTAAATATTTTTTCCCCCTTGAATTATGTATAGATTAGTCCTGGTTTTATATTTATAAAAGATGTCATTAAAATCTACTTCTTAAGCTGTTTCCTTTGCTGTCCGTAGAGCTGCTGAATATACGTGAGTCATCTGAGCTCCTAAAATGTCAAATTTATTTTGTGTGGAATATCCTGGAGGGTAGAACAAAGCCCTAGGAAGGCTGGCCCTGGAGAACTGTATGATATCAGTGTTGTTCTGTCAGTTTTTTTTGCCCCCGCCTTCATTCTTCCCAGCCTCTTGTCCCATAAAGCTATAAAACATTGAGAAACTGGGGGAGATCAGCTTTTGCGAATTCTCACCCCCAGCTTTTTTTTGCTTTTTCAAATATTACTTCATCCTGATTAAAACACTAACTTTGTCTCCTTCTTGCATAAGCCTAATTTACAATCTTAGTCCACCAGTAATATTTATTTTACATCTGGAGTAATCCCACTGTTTTCCTTTTGGTGGCAGTAAGTCACTGCATTTATTGAACAGGTTCATTTGCTGCTGAGTTAAAAGTGTCCCTGGTTCACTCTTGTGCTTCGGAACAAACTGTACGTAGGCTAAATAAGAATAAAAATTTCAGCATGAGGACTATAAATATTTTACTATATTTGATTTATAACTTTTTTCCCACAAATACTGAGGATGTTACCGTCTGTAATAAATATCCTGGTATGTGAATGCTAAAATATTAATCAGACTATATAAATAATATGTGGGAACCAAGAGCTTGATATCCAATACCGAAGCCTGTGTATACACTTCATGACATTCACTTGCCCTCTTCCATCAGTGGTTTTCATTAGGAATCTTGCTGATATTTCTACCAGATTTTTCTGGTTACTGTTAATTTCACTGGTTTTCAGCCAAGAGGCTGATGGTGCCATTGTTATTGGGCTCTGCTGTGCCAGGCACACACGGTGTTTAAGTCCCATCTTGAAGTCATTTCTAGTGACTGCTCTTCTTCATGCCATCAGACAAAAGTTGTTGCATAAGAAACCTCTTCATCAAAATGTGATCTAAAGGCTTGTGGGGGCAAAATTAGTGCCACTAGTGGATAAAATGTCTTGGCATGTAAAATGCTCTGGAGCTGCATGAGCAAATTGTGGGTGCTTTGGAAGCTACCTTGTGATCTTATCATGTGTTGTCCCTAGAGATTGTGACCCTCCTGCTGGGACTGCAGTATTTTCCCTATGGGGTTGCTGATGTGACCTCGAGAGGAGTTCCCAAAGCATTGCTACCCCTGTTTGAGAAGGAAGAGACTGTTTGATCTTCATAAAAGGGAAAAGCCAGAGCAGAAAACCAGTTGTAATGTTCACTCAGTTGTGGAGGCTAAAGGCCTTTTTATCTTCTTCAGCAACATTTCTGCTAACAGGAACATTTCTCCTAGGAATTTCTGCTAACTGATGGGAAATAAATAACTTCTTGCATTTTCTAATAAGGGAAGAGAGTTGCCATTCTTCCCTCTCCTCAGATGCCTTGTGATTCCTCAAATATGTGGGCTGAGTCATGAACTCTTGAGCACTTTGCAGTTGTCCAGGCTTCTGCAAGGCTGAGGCACAAGAGCTTCAGTCTGAAGACTGAGATAAAATGATTTTGGAAGAGTTAATAGGAGAGGCTGCTTGGTTTCTACCATTTAGGATTGCAGTTGTGCCTGCACCTACTAACCAAAGGGAGAACTTGGTAAGCACACTCATTCTTCTCGGTCCAGGTAAAAGGACACCAGCTGGTACCCAGTGCCAACAAGCAGTATGTCCATAGGAGCTGCTTTCCACCTAAGTGTGTGTCCTACCTAGTGTTATACTTTTCACTCTAGGGAATGACTGTGCTTACTATGAGTAATTCTATTTGTTATTGGCCTAGGTGAAAATGTGTTAATAGCTTTGCACAGAAGAATTTTGAGAGGGAAGGAATGTCTGCTGTGTTGTAATTGGACTTGCATGAGAAAATTATTATCTGAGTCGATGTTTGCCTGGAACAACTAAGTAAAAATCCTAGCCTTTATTTATTTTAATTTAGTGAAACACTATTATGTAGCTCACTAATCTGAACACAGCTCGGCTGCCAGCTCTGCAATGTCTTGTGCACATTTTCTCTTGTCAGCATATAAACTATAAACCCACAGTTATTGCCTTCCCCCCCCCATTTTCAGCATTGCCTTAAGAGGGTAGAAAATGAATGTTTACTTGAATGTAATGTTTACTTCATCACTGGTGTATTGTAGTGATGAAAATGTGCATGGGTACTATCCCAAAGCATTCTTCTTAGTGCTTTCAGTATGAGTTATTTTAGATTTTAGGTTTGTGTATATGTGGTCAGTTCACATGAGGACTGGCACAGCCGGGATTTAACATAAAGTGGAGGGACAAAATACTTGAAAACAATGAACTGGAGAGGAAGGTTGTGATGCCTAAAATCTTGGAAAATAGGCACTCGGAGAAAACATTAATGGAGAGAGATAGGCAATACCTTTATTGGGAGTTTGGAGGCTTTAGGCCTCCGCTGGGCCTACAAAACGCGCGTTGTTTCAACAAGGATCTCCGTGCCCATGAAGTCCCCGGAGAACCCCGCCCTCAGTAAGGTTACAGTTTTTATACTCTTCCTAACAATTAACATAATAGATATCTATAACCAATCATCATTTCTAATTCTCTCAGTGGCCCACCCATCGGGGTCCTAGGCTATGCCCCCTGGACCACCTCCAAGGGTTTCTGGGCTCTTCTATTGTTTTGACTTCAAGTTATCTTGCAGGTGTCTCTGTAAAACATCATGACCTTCAGAAAGCCTGAGAATATGTGAGAAAACCACTTTAGTAACTTCTAACACCACTTAATATGTGAGCAAGAAAACCCATACTTCTAAAACTCTAAAATCTACAAAATACACACCAAACCTTTAGGCATCGGTTGGATGCAGAATATGACATGAAGTAAGAACATTGCCAAGAGCTGTAAGATCACTTCCAGCTGTAAGCTTCATTGCCCAGAGCAGCAACTTATTGCTTGGGTATGTCAGCTAGAAAGAGCAATGTACCTGCATCATTATGGATTTTTTAATACTCCCTTTTTTGTGATTTCTGAAGTTGCAGAAGTTGGAGTTTGTGTTGTTAAAGCCTTTGACAATTGCAATACTGTTTTGATTGCTGCTGTAATTACTGAGAAGGTGTGTGGAAAGCAGTGTTATTGTGGGATATGGGAGTGATGGAGTTCTGCAACCAAGCAAATCTGTACGAATTGGACTGTTGTTTTAAACAACAGGGCATGAACAAGGAGTCAGTGCATTACAAACCTCATAGTCTTCCTGCATCTGTTCAACTGCAAAGGCAAATCCTGCAGGCAGGCAGAAACAGAAGGGATTCCACCTTTAGAATGTCATTCATTTAACGAGTAGCATTTTCTGTAACTCAAATGGGAGACAGAAAGGCTCATTTCATTTGTGATTGTAAAGTGCTGATATACTGTAACTGTGCCACTTCAGTGAAAATAGATTACCTCAAGTTTACTTGTTTACTTGACCTTTTGTGGTGTTGTTTTGTGTTTGTTTTTTTTTAAATGTTAGCTACGGAAAAGCAATAAATTAAAAAAAAATCAGCAGACCTGTGTCACTGATGTATAATAGGCATGGTAAACTCTGTATTGCCCAAATGAGAAGCAAGTCTTTCTGTGTTTTTCCTCAATGACAGTGTTGATTGAATCTCTGTAGGTAAAGATGTAGTTGCTTTATCCCAGTTGCAGAGATGGGGGTTCCCCTATCAGTGTCTAGAGCAGGCAGCTCAGTACTAGCTTTTCATGCTTGTAATGTCTCTGCATCACCTCTTAGTTTTAAAATGCCCTGCTGCATTTAAAATCTCCTAATTGCCAGTTAATGGACTTCCAGAACAGCTGAGAAAGCTGGATTCCCTGGAGGTGGCAATGTTTTTTGTCCTGTTGCAGATTTCCAGTTTCCCATTCAAATGTATGGTTTAGTTTGTTGCATTTGCAGAACTTCTGCAAGTAAGTAGCATTGTTTTCATTAATGGCACCAGCAAGCTTTGGATGTACTCTTCATTTTTCAAGAACCCCAAACCCTACAGGTATGATTAGCATTAAGTTACACATACGTATGTGTGTCTGTGATTAGCACATGCTGTGTATATATGTGTGTGTATATGCAAACACACATAGACACAGAAAGGTAAGTACAGTGATTAGGCTGAAATTCATTACTCCAATCTGATCCCTGCAGTGTTTCTCTTGACCTTAACAAGAGTCTACTCTGAAGAACAGAGTTGGATCTTGCCTTTGAAGATTATTACTCCAAATTAAATGTTTCTGTTATATTTAATTAGTATCATCCAACACATGCTGTATGGAATATATCTGAAAAGGGAGAAAGACTCCCTTAGGCTTCACATGTTGTTTCATACCTTTATTTCAGTAACACTAATGCTCCATTCCCTATTCCCCAAAGTGTGTGGAAATTGCTGAAGAGGGTAATGAAGTTCATTGCTCATAGTGAGTTTCTGGACCAGTATAAGCTGTCTTTCCTCTTTTAAATGTAGCCTATGAAAAGAGGAGAACTTGAGTTATCTTGTCTTCCAAAAGGAAAAGGAAGGCTGTACACTGAAATTATATTATTTATTACATGATCCTTTAAAAATGTGTCTGTTATAACTGCTGTGAATGAAGATTAGTTCTTGCTTGCCTCAGGAGCCAACTGATGTTGGCAATGAAGTAAAAATACCAATTTCAGCCTTGCTGGTCTCATGTGGGGCTGCCATGCAGCTGAACAGTAATAAACTTCTTTCTTCAGATATACATATGTTTTTTTCATTGCAAGTAAGGATTAATCTTATTAGGAAAAAAGACTAGTCAATGGATCCTTTACATTGGAGTGAGAATAATCTTCTCTGCTAACATACACATCCTCATTTCACAGAAAGTTCAGAACAAGAAGAGAGCAACAGAAAGAGCTTTTAACACATTGAATAACACCCTATCAAAGATGCAAGGGCTGTGTTATTCACTTGAGCCAGGGAAGTTGACAGCTAGTGTATGAAAAGGAAATTTGGATGACACTCACAAGTCAACCTTTTTACAAGTTGAACATCTGAAATTTCTCATTTCCGGTAACACTTTGCAGCTACAGTCTTGGGAGGATGTACTTTAGTTTTTTGACTGTACTAGTGTGTAGCAACTGGATGCAGTACATCCAACAACTTGCTAAAAAAATGCTGACAAGACCAAAAATTTCATATTGTGTGGCTGGAATCTTAGAATGGTTGCGTAGCTGGAATTACTCCATTTTGCACCATGTACTCTGGATTTCTTCCAGTCTGGTGACCAAATATGATGGAGCCTGAATTCGTCAACATGTTTGGATGATGTTCATTTTTTCAATCGTTTATTTAATTAAAAAAAAAAATTAAAAAGGGAAGGCACTAGTGGCACTTAATTCCAGGCACTGCAATTGTTACATGAAGTCTTTTGTTCATTGATGTTTTAGTTATTGAATCCCATGGGAGAGAAGTTGTCAGGTAGGCATGTCTGGCAGCTTGAGCTGTGATCTGAATGCCCAGCCTAGTTCCCCAGGAGCCTCCCTGGGCAGGAAGGGTTGGCTGCTCCAGGTTCACCTCTGGGGGATCATTTGTTTTATAACAAGATGAAGTGAGGGACTTTCTTTAAAGTCAGGGCCTAAAATAGCCAATTTTTTGAAATTTTGTATTTATCATTATAAATATATGCGTTTACACTAGAATGTTTTTTAAAAAGGATTTAATACATGGAGTAAGTCAGAACTGATTAGAACATGGATGGGAACATTAGCAGTTCTATTGGGAAAACCAAACTTGTTTGGTTGCTTGGTTTTTTTTTTGTTTGATTTGTTTGTTTTTGTTGAGTTTGGTTTGATTTGTGGTTGGGGTTTTTTGGGGCGGAGGGAACATTTTTATTATCTATTCTGAACACCTGAAGCTTAAGCCCAGTAGTTTTCCATAATTGTGTGCCATTGTATTTAATGGCCATATACAAGAAAATCAAATCATCCTATACTTATTTTAGCCACCCAGTGATGTAAAAATTAGACTGTTTGAACAAAGTGGGATTTACTTTTTACTTTGTTTACACGAACGAACACCTGGTTCTGGTTGCTGACCCAAGATCCAATTCAGAGTGTTTGATTTATTATAAAGTTGGTAGTTACAGGGTGGCATAGCAAGCCTGGAACTCCCTCCTCCTTCTTCCCACTGAAGTTCAGTATCTGTTTATCTACTGTGCTTGAGGACTGCATGTTTCACTTCTAAAGGTGACAGTGACCTTGGAATACATTTTTTTACCCCTCTAATTCTTTGGCATATTCTATATTTACCTCTTAACAATGCTGTCTTATATGCAATTACACCTAAATTAAAAGATATTACAACTGAATCTCATGGAAAGAAGATATAAAATATACTAGCAGAGAAAATGTGGAATAATAGCCAACTTGTCCAAACAATTTTTAGACTTAAGTGTTTTTCTAATTATTTTTAAAATATTTTTGTAACTCTGTCAGCTTGCATAGGTTAGTGTATTTTTGAGAGCAGGGTTTTTGCATCTCTTTGTCTCTCCTCAGACAATAAAAGTGGCAATATAAATATAGTTTGAGTGAATTCTGTGTTTTTTCCAAATAAGGTTAGGTTTTTTCCTGGTTGAGATCTCTGCCAAAAGATTTCTACCTCAGCTTGGTGGGTAGCTTTCCTTTCTTTGCAGTCTCCGTGAACTGTGATGCCAGGATTATGGAGTATGTTTTGAAGATATATGCAGACACTGAAGTAGTGTCTGTGTAAAAGACAAGTAGTCAACAGGCATTTTTACTCCTTGTCTGACATTTGCACATGTCTTTGTTGTCTCTCTTCAGACTGTCACATCAGATGTGCTGTTCTTTTATACTCTTTTTGCCTTTTCTGGTGCAACAGTAGTTTATATTCTCTTCTAACAAGTTGTTTTTATAAGTACCCTTTAGTTTTACACAGTCACATGGTAGAAATACTTTATATATTTGAAATAGTTGTGATTTTTTTTAATTGTTAAACTAAAATTTTACCTTTTTTTGAAGTGAGAAAAATATTCATAAATCCCTTTTTTCTCTAGAAGAAAGGACACATGTACAGTGTGTGCTGTTATTTTAGTAGATGGTAAGATCTGATGCTCACACGTTTGTACAAAGTACGTCTGCATGGATGCAGGGGGAAGAAGAGAGGTCCGAAGGAGTGTCCTTCTAAAGACATTCAGTGACACTTGGGGTTTCTACATTGCCTGGGATGAAGATGACAGGCCATGGCTCTGAGGCTGGTTGGGGTCCTGTATGGCCACAGTATGGCCCTATGGTTTGCTTTCTTCAGTGTGGGGTGCTTGGATTCCAGAGCTGTGCGTTCCTGGTGGGTCCGCAAGAGGCCACAGGTTGTTACGCTGCACTTCAGACCCCTTGAGACCTCCAAGATGGTCCTCTCTTGAGGGCTTTAAGGAGCACAAAGCATGAGCAGCTGATGAAACTCTGCCCTTCCTGCCTTGTTTACTGGACATGCCTCTTGTACATGAGTATCTGTGTAGGTGCCTCTGATGTCTGTTGTATAAAGCCTCTTGAGTGATTGAAAAAGAGGGATCTGGCTCTGGCTTATTGTGAGCCATGTTAGAAGAGTGTCAGTTCTTCCTTGCTTGGCAAGGAGAGTGCTTTTGTTCACTTTATGACTTGTCAGTTTATGACATGTCAGGAAATCTATAAAAGGTCTCATAATGAAAAGAAGAGGAATTTTCTAGCTCACGTGGACAAATGGTAGGAAGTTTATCAAATATGAATAGCCCCAGTTTGACTAAAAGCCAAAGAAAAGCCAGGGGAAAAATGAATTTAATTCTTTTTGATGCCATGGGCTGCAGTGTCTTGGAGCAATTGAGTGCTGAAGTTTTTAGCTGTTAAGGCCTGTGATGGTGAAATCTAAAGCCAAGTTTTGTTGGGCACCAAACAGTTTTCACTGGTGGGGTGTCTCTGCAAACCACAGTCACATACATGCAGCTCCCCAGATCCCTACACATGTTGTGTGTGGAGCCACAGAGGTGTTGAGTTGTTCCTACAAGCTTGATGGAAAACATGATGACTTGCCCAGCTCTACTGATAGATGATAGAAATAGAGAACCCCCAATGGGGTAATCAAAGCAGTCATTAATATTTAATGTGGTTCTATTGCAGAATACTTTGATTGACACCTTAGCTGTTTCGTGAAGTGTTTAGCTTTCTTTTCCTCAAAAGCATTTATTACATTCAGTGTAAAGATTATTTTTATTCCAGGAAATGGCAACTAAATCTTCATGGGAAAGTGAGGGATGGTTTTCTTCTGAGCTCCCTGCTTTGGTCTTTGTTCCCAATCAGGTGTTGTTTTCCAGCAACAGGGATGCAGCAGGGACCTTTACAGTTGTGATTCCTGTGCTGAAGAGTTTGACCTGCTGCTCCTTTCTCCTCATAAAGGCTCAACTTTAACAACCACCATGTCTGCCACTGGTGTGGGGAACATGTTTCATATTTCACTGAGCCGACAGGAGGGAAAACCATTCTATCTGTGCCGAAAGGAAGACCTGCTGGCTGGTATCCTGAGACTGGAAGCTTCTCTCTCACCTGTCAAACCTGTCAGCATGTAACACGAGTTGTCAAAATAGGTGATGAATGACCAGATGGCAGCGCACTCTCGTTTGCTTCCTATGAAACAGTGTAGTCTGCAAACTTGTCTCCTTCACTTGCTGGTGTGTTTGCTGCTGTGAACCAAGTCTGCAGGGTTATGGGCTCCCAGCCTGGTCTGGGAGGGCAGAAATCCTTCTCCTTCCAGGTAGGAAATGTAACTCCAGCTGCTGCCCAGAATAGCGCAGATAATAAGCCACAGTGCTGTGAAAGGAGGGAAAGCAGAACCTGGAGTCAGAATTTGGCTCCAAAATGGAGTATATGGCAAGACATCATAGAGTGGAGGGGTGAGACTCGTATAGTTCACATTATTCCCTGCTAGAGCATCTGTGCTTTGCTATAAAGGAAAGCTGATGCCCAAATGTAAACCAAGGGACAAATTAGCTGAGTTAATCATTAACTTTGAAGATGCAAACAATCAAGATACATGGAGTAACAAGTGAAAATTTAATTCATGATGCTAATTCTATTTCTGTGCTTGGTTCATAATGAAGTAAGTTTGTGCTGATTTCACTTGACAGGATCATTGCCTGCAAAGCTCCAATAAGCTGTGCTAATGTCTGCACCATTACTGCATCCAGGGTAGGGCTGCAACTTTTTTTTTCCATGTCTTCAAAATATGAGCTGCTCCAGCTTCTATTTTTAACTCTCCTAAGTGAAACAAGATTAAACATGAAGCAAAAGTCTGCAGCAGCAAGTAGTTTTCCCAGAATGATTGTGGAAACCTGATAAACACAGTTCTCTTTTATTGTAAGAGAACAGAGGAGGAGGAAAAAAGGCTGGCCATTTGGTCTCTTAAGGGAATGACAGGTCATGTCACCAGTTCTGGGACTGTCACTGTGTCTGTCTGTCTCTCTTTTCCTGTTTTTACTCCCTCCCTTGAATTTTTTTTTTTTTTTAATTTACCATCTGATACTTTCTGTCCTATCTGGATTTCCTTCTGCCATGTATTTTCCTCTGTGTTTTTAGCAATACTGGATTAAATGGCTTTTGTGTGTTGAGAGTTCTTATTTCTGTAACCAGCTCCTTCAGGAGCACTGAAGAAGAAACCATTTTAGACTGAATAATGTGACCTGCAGAGATTTATGTGTTCTTCAAGAAAACAACTCCCTTCTGCTGTAGCCTAGTTCAGGGAGCACATGTGTATGCATATTCATTTTGAAAAAGGTTGAAGCTCTCAAACTTGTCTGTGACATGGCTGCATGTTCAAGAAATTCTGGAAATGTGACATTTCTTTGCCTCCACCCCAAGTGGCAAAATGCTTTGTAATCCACAGCAAAGAATTGCACTTGAGTGGGGAGAAAACTGATAGCAAAATTTGGGATTTTTTTTGCCAGGATTGACAATTTATATCTGAATTTTTAATTTTAATACATTTATATTCTTAATCCTATTTCACCCTTGTAGTTACAAGTGTATCTGCTATTAATAGAACATTTCCTTATTTTTTTGGTACCCTGTTTTATCTCCCTCCAGCATGTCCAACGCCTGTCTGTATTCTCTGAGAGGCACTTTCCATTGCCTTTTGTCTTGTATAACTCTTGTTCTTTTTATTTTAAATAATATAAGTAGTTTGGAAACTTATGAAGGAAGGAAGGGCTGGTGATTTTAATTTTTTTTATGTTTGTTGCTAAAAATCTAAGATTTTAGTATCTATTTATAATCTGAGTGCACAGGCATCATTTGGATGCCTACCTATGACTGATGGTATTAGTGGGCTTGTTATGAGGTTTTTATTATTATTTATTATTCTTTTGTAAGTGGTATAAAGCCTAGACAGAGTGATCCTGATGATTCTCAATTTCCTTCTAGCTAAAGATGTTTTCTGAGATCAACCTGGAGTGGGGGAGCCACTTTTTTGAGCTCAGCACAGCAGGTTTCCAGGAAGCACCATCTGACCGCAGGAGGATGGCTCAGGTTGCAGTTAATCAACCTTTCATCCTCCTTTGTCATCAAATGAGTCTTCGTGCCACAAAAAAATGACACCTTCTGCAAATAAATTTAGAAAGTGGTGGTTCATGGAATTATGAGTTCAAACTGGTTGTTTCTAGCAGCAGCATAGACTAATGGCAGAGGCCGAGGGGAAAAAATGCTGTGGTGGCTTCACATGCTTTCAAAAACTAATGCTAAGATCTCTTTTATAGTTGTAAGCTGGGTCAAAAATAGCTGAATATCTACTCCCCTGTGATTGAACTTCATGTTCAAACAAAAAAGTCATTTCAACAGAGAACATTTGAGTTTGGTGAGCTTGTATGCAAGAAAACATTAAGATGGGGTTTAGGGGATTTCTGCTTGGTGGGAACCTGGAAATGGAAGGAGAAAATGGAGGAGTCAGTCAAGAATCGTGGAAGTGACCTGTTGAGAAGAGTTCTATCTTCCATGTGCACAATTGACAGCTCTGGGTGGAATCAAGCTTAATAAGATCAAAAATGCAGGAAAGATGTCATTTTGCCTGAAACTTTATCATACACACATATTTTTCCCATCTGTGGTAGGAGTTAAGTAATTTTTTTTGCTGATGAGTGTTGCGAGTCCTCCCATCCAAGAAGAAAGCTTGATGAAAATCAGGAGTCAAATTTAAAAGTATTTGCAAGTCCACTGAATGTCTCTTGACCTTGTTAGTGTCTCCTTGGCAATGAATCCAAAGGTTGAAATGAAAAATAGTTGTTGCAGAAGATCTATTACATACTGGAAAAAAGTGAGCTATGGGGTTTAAGCAGTGTATGTATTAACCTCTTAATGGTTCACAGTTACCTCTTTTCTACTAGCAAACTGTTTTATTTCACTTTTAGTTGTGGATTACAGCTCCATAAGAGGCAAAAAAAATAATATTGAGACATAGGATGGAACATGTTTAAAAGAAATTCACATGATCCCCTATGGGTTAGATGAAGACTTAAAGATCATTTAAAATCTTTCTACTTTGATGTAGAAATACTAAGTGTATTGTTAAGGTCACTTGTGATTTCTGACTTACAAATTTGTGGTAGGTATACAAGCCTTTAGTTTTGGGTTTTTTTCCCAAAAGATGGATCACCATTTTCAAGTGCAGACAAGTAGGCTGTTGTGTCTAATTTTATCTTAATTTCAATTCTCATGAGAGCTCTTGGACTTTAATAAGCGTTTGTGAGGGACAACCTACCAACTAGTTGAAAACCTCCACTGTCTTCAGAAACGTGGGAAAGTCCACTGAACTAATATCCAGGGAACATCTGTGGGAATAGCTCATTTATTGCAGGACTGGATATCTCGGCATCCCTTGGGAGAGTCTGGTTAGTACATACGCACAAAGGAAGACCCAGAAACCACAGGATTGTGGAGATCTTGGAGTCTTCCTGTCTGAAGCCACTGTCTGCAGAAGAACAGGCTGAGCTCACTCTGACAAACAGCACAGAGTCACCAGGACTCGTGGGTGCTGTTATGCCCAAGGATGATGAGAACTGCTTGCCCCAAATCCAGTAAAGGTTTTCTCGTAAGGGTGATAAATGAAAGAAACGCATCTTGACTTTAACAGGAATTGGCTTTGTGTGATCAAGGTATTTGGCCGAGCGGAGTTCCTTGGCATGTCCCTCCTGTCTGCCGGTTCCCCCCCTCCCTGCACGTGTTCCTGGTGTCAGAGAAATGGCTTTCAAGGTTGTATTTCTAAAAGCATATGAATTACAAGGATTGCAATACAGGAGAAGCCTCTTACCCCCACCTCCCTGAAGGGGCAAGTTCAATAATATGGTACATGGCACTGAATTGTTTTGTTTTTCTGAGCTTATGATTTCTTTGTGCTACAGGCTGGCAGCAGCCTGAGTTTGAGGGTCAGCTGGAGAAAATGCCTGCACATGCTGGCTTGTCCAATTCCTGGAGCTCTTCTGTGACGGTTGACAAATAATGTTTCATTTCTGAAAATTTATTTCTTTTTTCCCCAGTGGATTTTACCAATTCTTGCTTCTCACTAGTGTTGCATGCTTGTCAGGCTTTATTTCTCAGAGGAGATAATGAATTTAAATCTGTTTTCCTGTTCTGTGTACCAAGGCACACGTCTAATGGATCTAATTAAGCTAATACAAAACTCTCCAGATTATCAAATATTGTTTCATTAAGGAAATAGTATTTGAAGTCGTGTTTTTATTGGCTGAATTATATTTGGAGATGTAGTGGGTATGTGTTGAAGGTGAACACAAGGACAATTCAGTATGACCAAAACTGTTTCTTCTGTTAAAAAGCATCTGGAAAGAAAGGTCTTACTAGTCACTAAGGGTAGGATTTGTGTGCTTCTAATATGACATGCTATCCATAAGCTGTGCTTTCTAGGAGGGAAAAGAAAAAGTGTATTTCATCAAATCTCAAAATACATGCTGTGAGGAAATTATAAATATCTAATTGTGTTCTCTTACAGACTCTAGTTTTTGCAATAGGCTCCATTTGCTTAGACATTTGAGTGCATAGTCATAGTAATGTTAATTGATGTTGTGCACTGGCGTAGAACAGTTATGATTCTGTACATTCTTAGAGAACTTTTCTGCTTTTTGTTAGTTGAAGATTTTTATGCTGAAATGGTAAATTATTTGTGATTACCAATAAAAACTGGAATTAGGTCCTATATAACATTTTTCTCTCAGGGCTATACTTTTAACACGGTGCTTCCTGACATGCTGTAGAACTGCATAGGGGTAAGACAGTCTGTAAATAAAAAGGGGACAGTGATAATATATTGCAAAAGTGTGCTCAGTGGGGACTGCTGAAGAGATGAGGTGGGAAACAACTAAGGCAGGACCTCCATGGACACACACTTAGCTCAGAATCTAAAGTCTCTATGATACCATGTCAGGTGTCACTAACAGTACAGCGACTCAGTACAGCAGCAGATTCTGCACTTTAAGATCTGTCTGGACTAAGTAATTGGCATTAAGATGTATCCCTCTGGAACCAATGCTGACAGTGATTCAGCTATAGAAGCAGATGGATGAAACAGGGTTCAACACTTCTAAATTCTGAGTATTTTCCAGTTGTGATGCTGAACTCTGCATATGTTGTTTACTCCAGCAGTGAAACAATCTTTACCACAGCAGTGGGAGCTGGACAACAGCTGGTCATTGTCCTGATGGTGATAAATGATCATTTGAAGCTCCTAGGGTTTAATAGCATGAGAGAGAGACTTAAAATCAGATATATTTTATCTGTCTCTAGTTATGAGCACAGAGGAACCACTCATGCTCTAACTTTAAATTATTCCTTAGAAATATCAGTAAGATGTATTCACTATAATTTGATATTCTGTGTAATAAATGAGCATTGTTAACAGTAATGGAAAGAACTGTTTGTAATGCTATGCAGAGTATGACTGGAAATATAATTTTTCATCAAGTTAAATTAAAACGTTTCCTCAAGCTTAAAAAAAGTCTGAACTGTGGCCCTTCATATGAGCAATGGAGTAGAACTACACATTTAAAGAATGAGTTATGTAAGTGTTCATGCAATAAGGGAGATAGAAGATCAGAAAATACTTTAATTTTTCTCTTGTTCTTTGTCCACAGTGAAATGTTTCCAAGTTAAGATGAAAAAGAATATTAAAATGAGTTGCTGTTCTTAATGTGACTTGAAAACCATTATAGCTGGTGGGTTTTGTTGAGGAGTTTCAAAGAAAGTGTGTCTTCATTAATATTTTCATGCATGTGTTAAAGTATAACTAATTCATTGTCTGTACCCACTTCCAGTTAATTTTTCTTAAAGGATTTTGTAAGTAGTAGTCATATTTCCAAGAAGAGAGGGATTCTAGTCTGAATGATGGACTACAAGGACGTAATATTTAATTTCACTCAAATACAGTATGGCTGCTATCTTTTGCTTTCTTATCTGTGTACGGTATAAAACAATCCACATTGTGTGGACACATGCACATGTGTGTGCAAGAGGGAAAGATGTGATTGCTAATTATCATATGTGGTCTCCTTCCTCTGTTTCATGTGACAGTATTTTGATAGCAAACTATATCAGGTTCGTATATAAAGGTACAGAGTTTTTAAATGTAGCTCACACCAGGTCTTAACTAATTGTCAATCTGTTGATGATCTTTGCCAGACAGCCAGCATGAACTGTCCTGTATAAGCCCCAGTAATATTGTTTTGCCTTCTTTATGCTTAAAACTGCAAGTTTGGGCATCTTTCAGATACACTTCAAATTTATATAATGTATCAAGCACAGTTAGGAACTTTGTGTCTGTGTTTTGTTAGCAGCTGAGCAGAGCACTGCCAGAAATCTTGCTGCCTCTTGCAAAAAGAGTTGTGAGGAGGGTGAGATTTAAAAAAAATCCAAAATAATTACAAATGTGGAATATTTGAAGGTTATAAAATCAAGTCTAGAAAAGAGTTACCTGGTATAGCCATGACTCTGCATTAGGTTCACATTTAATGCAGATGAGCTGGTTCTCCATGACACCTTTGCTTCATTCAGTGCAGGGGACACAGTTTATGTTTTTGGTTTCTGCACAGGAATAAAACAGAAGGTAATTTTCTGCACAGCTGAACTGAGAAGAAAGTGTGCATCTCAACTTGATCCTGGCAGGGCTTACATAAGGTTCTGGGCTCTGGGCTTGTTGATTCACCGCCACTCCTCCCCCCATTCTCATAAACTAACATGAAAGATGTACGCAAGCAGTGGTTGGTGTCACACAACAGGCAAACAGATCCCCACACAGATGCAGGGATGCAAAAAAGGTTAAACCAGAAGATATTCCACAGTGCTGTAAACAGACAGTCCTGTTCATGCAAGGCATGGATGTAGGAAAGGACTGTAAGTCTAAATAGCTTTTCTTTTGAAAATGAAGTGCTGTTTTCACTTACAGCATAATTACCTCTTAGGTGAAATATTTTCAATATAAAGCAAGTGCTATGTACCAATGTGTCAAATGTCCTGTAGAAAAGACAGAACAGTGCTTGAAGCACCTCAAATTTTATAATAAAATTGCAGATGCTCCTATTAAACTGGAACCTTGATACAGCCAAGAGTTTACTTCTAGTGTTGATTGCCATTTCTTTTCTCAGTCACATACCAGATGGCAGCTAATCTATTGTGAAAGCAAGGCAAGGCAGCTCATCCCTCTTAAAAAAACACTACAACTGCTTCAGTTTTTAGATAAGCACTGCCCAGGTTTTGCAGACAGGCAGTGTGAGAGTACACAATGTGTGACCAGCCAAAAGCCACACGATGTCACCCCCTTGGCTAAGGAGAATGAGATTGTTACTTCCCTGAACTCACAGAGGACAGCAGTAGCAATACCATGTCAGGGAAGATTAAATCGAGGCAAATTCCAAGGATTGGCCGTGCTTCACCTTGCTGTGCTCCATATCAGCACGTGCTTAGAGGTGATGTGTTCATTTTTGGATAAGGTTCATCCATTTTGTGTGAAAACGAAGCAAAAGCATCTATTTGAAGCTCTGATGGGGAAACTTAACCAGTTTCCTCTCTCCACCTCCTATCCTCCTCTCCCTTCATGGCCAAATATAGCAACCATTGCCAGTTGGGCAATGGAAATATAAGGCTGTGGGATTATCAGGAAAAACGGATAGAAAAACTGGGTATCTATATAAAAAAGGGTATAGGAATTATGCTGGTGATGATGATTGATGATAATAGTTGTTATTTTTGTTGTTATTAATTCTGTTGCTGCACAGAGGGGAGGAGTAAATGACCCTTTCCACTCCATTGCAGAACACAAATATTTAGCCTGATAAGGTCCACCAATGTTCCAGAAGATGCAGCTGCATTTTTAAGGCTTTTTTGGCCTTACAGGTAGAATAATATAGATGAAAAAATGTAGTTGTGTTTTTCCACGCACACAGAATCTCCCTTGAAAGTCTCATGCTCCTGCAGACCCTGCTTTACTGGTGCAGCATATACCAGTTTTGCCTCCTTGTCTGTGGTGTGGATGTGGCTGATGAAACTGTGGATGTTGCCATGAGCTGGGATGTCACTTCACTCATTTCAGTCCGGGAGAACACTTTGTTTGTCCCAGTGTTCCTTTCTGACAGACCACCAGAACAGCAGTGCAGTGCTAGACCCCTGACATCGTTCCCACCAGTGTGGGAATGCCTAGGGCATAGTGGGAAAGGGCCAGGCAGACACTGAGAAGCCTCCTTGTTATCCTGAGCCAGTACTGCATTCCCAAAGGTCCTCCCAGTTCCCTCATCGCTGTCACTGATCCACTGCCCTCCAGCTGTTGGGGTGGGAATCTGGGATAAGGAGTAGACACTTGCAAATTGAGTTTTAATGAAAGTTATGGAGGTATTTGCATAACCCAGATTTGCATGCACTATCCCTTTAAGATCCAGTATTTGTCAAACCCTAAAGATGTGACCTTTTGGTAGATGGTTAAAGGAGTGTTTTTGAACAAGCTTTTCTCTTTTACTCCTTGTGTTTTCCCTCCAGTCAATTGCTTCAGCTGACATGGATTTGAATCAGCTGGAAGCTTTCCTCACTGCCCAAACCAAAAAACAAGGTGGGATCACGTCAGATCAAGCTGCAGTCATTGCCAAATTTTGGAAGAACCACCGAAGTAATATCCACGAGAGCCTGATCAATCAGAGCCGCTGGGATAACATCTTGAAAAACATGAACTGGCGAGTGGACCTGAAGTCACAGCTGAGACACGTCGATCAGATAAACACTCCTGTTGCAATAGTTGAAATGGAAGTGGGGAAAAATGGGCAGGTAAGCTTTCTTTTGCTAAATATATAAAGCTGATGTAACTATGTATATGCTGAGCATTTTACCTGTTGATGAATTCACTGCATCCAAATGAAGTCAGTTTATTTTTCAGCACTGGGCCTTTAATGTACTTGAAATTCTGGGCCATCTTTGGATAGAAAGAAATGTTCTGGGTGGTGAATGCAATTTTTCATTTTCTTTTATATCTTCCTATATGTATTGACAGCTCTCTTTATATAACGCTTGAAAAATCGGAGGATGTAGCAATCAAACACGCTCTTATAATTCTGTTTGTATTCCATGTACTATGAAGTCAATTAGTCTTTTTAATCAGACATTCAAATTAGATAATATCTGCATTGTAGAAGCTGGAAAAGTAAAGTTAACAAAATATAATGATCAAGCAGCCCTTACATTTTAGAACAAATGAGGGGAAAGACTCCTTTTTATTTTACATAACACCTATTTTTATGTTAAAAGTACATCTTTATTACCTGTCACGTTATGCAATCTGGCCTTAACTGCCTGAAAGATATCTGTATATATATATATAGCTCTGTCAGTGCTGAACACTGCCTTTCTTTTTTAATCTTTATGGTTCATATGAATGTACAGCTAAAGGCACAGCTTCCCATCTTCAATTTTGCTGTCATATTCTAACAGGAAATGTGTTTCAATTTGGTATCTTTTCCCTCTGCAATGTGTTACTAAATTTTTAAAGCTCATTTCTTAGCAGTAGCTACTGCAAATCATACCATAATTGGGGTGTTTTGATGTTGATAGCTAAAATTTAGCAAGTTTCCTTGTATTTTATAATATTTGAGTAGCTTACGGTGTGAGTACCTGAATTAGGAACTCCTCAATACATACATACACACACACACACCTGGAATATACCTGTGCATACTGAATGACTGAATTGAAACTGAGGGCTAGACCAAGACCAGGATAGTATACAGTAAAATACAAGTAAATTTGGATTCTACAGAGACAGTGTATTTGTTGTAGTAATTCTCTTCATTCACTTTTCCTCACAGTCTTTGAAAGCTTATCCTTCCTGAGTGCAGACCCTCCACTTTCCACTTGTGGATCTCTGCAGTGGCCAATTCAGTAATGGCATGTGGCTTTAGGTTTTTTTCCTGGCCTCAAAGAATTGGAGTTTTCTGCTCAGCATCTTGAGATTGGAAATGGTTATATTCTATTAGTAGCAAATGGAAAAAGTTGTTAAAAAAAAAGGTTATAGGGAGTACCTTATAATGAGTACATTGAGTGCATTAGTGAGCAAGTGGGAAAAACACCTATGTTCATTAAAAAATACATCCCTAACTCAGAGTCACTGTTGTATTTCATAAGGGAATTATGTCGTTAGTGACTCTTGTTCTGAAATTGTTTTTTTCCCCCAGTAATGGATTCTTACAGTAACATCAATCAGCAAGTACATTTATATTTCTTTCACCCTGTGCAGCCAGAGGAAGGGAATGTGAACGCAGAGGAAGAATACACATTTCTGAGACACTGTAATTTCTCTAACTGAAGAACCCCACAGCAATCAAAATGAATTATTTTAGCAATGCAGCTTCATATTTCAAAGGGAAGTGGTTGTGTGGATGCATTTTTTGAACTGTCATCAAACACAACTTTTGCCTCCTTCGCTGAGGACAGCAGTGAGCTGTCACCAAGTCTGACACTTGGTGGGAATTAAACTGGTACTTACTGAAATAATCATGGAACAATTAGCATTGTCACCACTTGAGTCAGAATCTGCGTTCACTCTAAGGAGCTGTGGTTTCACATAGTCTTTAGCTTTGGATTTATTAGGTTCTCTGCTGTGAGCTTTTGGGTGAGGCAGTCTGCATCAAGCTGCAGGCTTGTGTGATGGGATGAGTTTTGGGAACCTCCTAGAAAGATGGTCACAGAGGATACTACTGGAGGTGGAGCAAGTTGGTGATCCAACACACAAACTTGAAACTGTCATGTTTTATAGTCTTTATATGTATTTTTACTTTATTGCTAGCACATTTAACTGTTCTAAAGATCAAGTTTTGTAGCACATCAAATATGCATATGCTGGTACCTTTCTGAAACTTAACAGAGAACATATTCTCTAAAATGTTGTCAGTCGTAGATGGTGAATAGTGAAGACGTAGCTTTGCAGAGGAAAGCTGGCTGATGATTCAGGAGTAAATTATTCACAACAGACTGTTTACATTTGGACACTTGATACAAATGCACTGATATGACATATTTCATGTTTCAACAGAAACAAAGAAATGCTCTGTAGAAAATGTACCTTTCGAGAAGTAGCTCTGATTCTTCTCAGTGTCTCTGGATTGCATTTAGGTCTGTGCCCAGCAGAAGGCTACGCTGGTCGGTGGAGCACCTGCTGCTTCTGCTTCAGTAAGGAACCTTGTTTCCTGCTTGCCATCTCTGAATCTTGATCAGTGGGTTCTTTTGTGATGTAATATGATTAGAAATGGGGAATTGAAAGTGACTGGTTCATCACGAATGCCAGTATTCTGAGTATATATGAATTTTGCCAAATTTCATTAATGTTTTCTGACCAGAGAGAGATATTTCTGAGTTTGAGAATCCATCACGACTTGCATGCATTAATTCTTACTAGCCTTGGCATTACTGATAATAGAAAAAAAGTAACCCTTTCCCCTAAGTGCTCTCAAAAACATGCTAATGAGAAACATTTGAAAACACCATATTCCAAACTTTGAATTTTTTGGTTCAGGATCTGAACCTTGCAGTTTGAACTCTTCTTCACCAAAGCTTTTGCAGCAGCATTAAAGTTTCCCTTATGCTGGTATTCTAGTCTGTACATCCTGGTTAAAGGCAGATGAACATGCTAGCCATGAATTGCTCTGTTTTGAAAGCCCATTTTCTTTACAGTATGATTAAAAATAAAATCCTGAAGCAGTTGCACTTTAGCCTGTATTTGCCTTTGTCTTGTGATATTCAGTTCTCATCACTGCTGGTTCATTCTTTCATTTTGAACAGCCCATCTTTTCTTTGACACAATGGTTTTATCCTCCTGTATCTCTACACCTTGCTGGCTTTCTCTTAAGACGTCAGTAGCTACCTGCCCACTTCTTTATGTCCTTTTTAATCTCGTTCCCCCTCTCTGAGCATCGCTGTAAAGCTCTTTTGGCATGAAATTTCCACGGGCCATCAGTCTGCCAGGAGGGACAGGGAGTGAGCTGGAGTGTCATCCTTCTCCTGCCCTTCCTGCTCCTCCTGCACCAATGCTGCTCCATATGGTGCGCAGCTGCTGCTGTGCAGTGTTGGCTTACCTGCAGATTTCAGTCACAGATTTATAGCTGAACTTGCCATTGATAGAAAATTAATGCATTGCTTTTGCACTGTGGCTTGGCATTAAGATTCTGTTTAAACTTGTTTTATGGACTTTGCTGTGTTATTTTCCTTGTGGGATGTGTCTCTCCCTCAGGGCTGTGTTCTTCCCGCTAGTGTTGTGAGCTGATTTGCCAGTAAGTTTTGCTTCCTTGCAGCATTACGTATTTTGCAGTTTAATATCTGAGACTGATCAGATGTTATGGATTAGCCTGAGAATTTGTTCTTGGCTTTTTTTTTACTTCTAATTACAGACTGGGTATTTTCACATGCGTTTCTTTCCAGTATGTAAGATTTTGGTAATCTGTGTAATATCACTTCTGCTGGAGTTTTGGTAGATATTAAAGCATGTTTTATGAACAAAGAGTATTTTCTGTCCTAGTTTAACATGAAGTTGGGATTCCACTGCAGGATTCTTCCCAGGAAGACATGAGGAAATCACATCAGGATTATGGATTAGAGGGGTTTGCCCAAAACATTGTATATGTCTTCTCTTTCCTTTTTTAAAAACAGCTACCTGACAGAGCTGTCATAACACTTAGTTAATAATATACAGTAGGTGAATACCACTGCATAGCAAGTACCAAAAGCTACATATAAATGAAGAAATTAGGATTATTTCTTTCCACAGTGTAATAAAAAAATCTCAGAATTTATCTTCTGTAAATCTCATTACCTTGCTAGCATTACAGACTGAATGCCGCTGAGGATCTGATGCATTTTTGTAAGCAAGGGTCTCTTGGTTTCCCCTGGCTACAGTTATCCTCAGCAATAGCTGTCACTGCCAAGGAAAGGTCAGATCAAGAGAACATCAGGAGTAAACTCATGCCATAGGGAGGAAGGATTATGGCTGCGCCTGCTTTTGCCTCCGTGTTACTTCAGGTCAGGCTGCTACAGAGATATTGCTGAAAATAACCTCGGATAATGGACCTGCAGTGTTTTTTATGTAGGATCTGTTTGAAAAGACAGACCACGTTTTGTAGGCAAAGCGATGCACAGGGAGATGAAAAGAACTTCTAGGTACCTGAACCAAAATAACATCAGCCTCTCCTGCGAAGGGGAAAACAACCACCAAACCATTTTTCCTTTCCAGCTGTAATCCATCTTAATCTTTGTAGTTATTAACGTTCTCAGAGATATTGTTCTGGTTAAAAATGGGAAAGCACAGGCGTTTAGAAGCCAAATTAATCAACTTAACCTCAGCAGGCTTAATATTTTTATGTGATTAAAATTATAGAACCCGGTGAGTAGAAGTTAGTGGGGAAAAAAATCACCTTTGTGGCCAAGCTGAATATAATCACTTGAGCTTTTGTTCACCTTGGAATTTTATGAGCTGGAGGGAACAGTTACATAAGGCAGTACAGTGCAAAAGCAAATAAAAAATGGAGAGGGTAGCAGGTCACTCGACACAGCAGAAACTGGAACACAGTTGACTGACTTAACTCAGTTATTTACTTAATCCTCTGCATGGTACCCTCTGTAGTCCTTTGCTTCGACAGTTCAATTTTTGTCACCTTCTTCTGAAAGTGAAGAGACGTGGGTAACAATAAGAGAATTTTGGTGTTTATGGCTCTTGGGGTGTGGAATGTGCTGTGGATGTTATGGAGATAAGAGCATTAAGTTGAGGTATTAAGTAACTGTCCAACTCAAGCTGTCGCTTTCTCCCTGTATATATTTGACAATATTTTTTACCTCATCTGTTCATCCCATACGAAGCAAGGATATTCTACAATTAGTAGTGCTAACAGTTTCCATCCTTGGTTATTTGGGCAATGTATATACGGATGTGCAAGTGCACACATACTCATATATTCCTTGCCAACTGCCTTTATTCTGGAACTGGATTTGCTGAAACAGTTAAATAAAAAAATTTCAGTGAGCCATAAATATTTTTGATTGTAGTTGAGCTCAGGGTGTTACAGGGAAAATTCTGCATTAATTGAAGATGAGCTGTATGAAGAGACATGTTACTGTAGTAATGCATCTTTACTGCCTTTCATCTGCCTAAATTCAGATTCAGGCCTGAACCCATGAAATTTTTTACCTTCTCAGGCAATACAGTGAGGTCTTGGACATTATGACAGGGGACTTGCCATCTGTTATCAACAAATATTTTGCAGGGTAGCATCAATCTGGCATTCTCATGCAGCAATCAAATGTGGCATAGCTTTGATGAAACACCTTCCAGAGCTGTCTCTTGAAGCCTTGGGATACAGATTACGATGGGTGTGGGAAGGGGCAGCTGGGTTCAGCAGACCTGTCAGCTGAAAATTGTCCCCAGCAAATGTGTTTCATCACACAGCTGTACCTTTTCTTGGAGTTGCTACCACATATTTGAGTTAGTCAGAAGGAGCTGTTCTTTTTTCTCCTCTGTAGTCTTACCATCCCTGGGTTATCTGCTTGTGGCTCTTCTGGAAGTCTTCACCCTGGTTTACTACCAGCTCCCTTGCCCTCAGAAGTGGCTGGTACACTTTTGGAAGCTACCCTTAACCAGCAGCCCTCGATACTTATCCTGAAAGCATTTCTGTAACTTTTCAGCCTTTTCTTTGCCATTCCTGCAGTGCTGGGGTAGGTTACCCCGGAAGTTTGTGGCAGTGCACGCTGGAGAACTTCAGGACTCAAGCTGGCTAAAGTCACTGCAGTCAGACATAAGGTGAGAGTCTCCACCACAACAGACCTGAGCATTTAGCTCGCAGACTTTAGGGTGAAATGGATGGTTTTGTGCTCCTGGTTTATCCAGTTGCAGTGTGCATTTCAATTCCATCCCTATTCACTGAACCTTATGTGAAAGACTGAGCTGAGGGCATGTGCGTGTGGCTCTTGTACTCTGTGCTTGGTTCAGTGTGAATGCATGAACTTCTGGGTCAGGAGATGGGGAGTTTGGTTTCAGCAGAGGGAGAGCCATGTTTTGGACAAAACGTGGGCAAAAAGCTGATGGCATTTAAAAAGAACACATTGCAGAGACTGGATGGAAGGATGGCTGATGACCTCCCAGACCTCCACAGCTCTGGCTCTGTTCTCTAATTAGAAAGTTCCAGTGTCACTAATGATCTTAGATTATGGTTATGAGTTTCTTCTGCTTCCTCATCACTTCATGTTAACTGGGTAGCTCAGAGACCCTAAATTGCATATCCTCCATCACCAAAGGAATCATTCTGTTTGAGGCAGGTTGGCAGAGCTGTGTGACACTTGTGCTCCTGCTGTTGTGTAAATAATCACGGGTGATCCCACTGTCTGTGCCGTTCCCCACCACCATGGACTTGGAGCTGTATGGAGACCATCTGCAAACATGCAAATTAAAGCGTTGCATTTACACAAAATGCCACATGGAGACTGGCACCATTTGTTTGCATGACTTTGCAGCAAAACTAGTCTTTAACTGCAGTGAACTGTAGCGTAAGGCTTGGAAAGATGGAGCTGTAATGTGTGCAACGGAAGGTGTTTGGAGATTTGCAGCAGGTGAGATCAAACTGAACCAGAAAAGGTGGATTAAAAAATACTACCATTTCTCATTTTACTGGGGCAGGAGGCAGAGGGGACCACACCTGGCCAAGTGATCAGCTCCTGGCTTGTTAGAAAGCAGCTTTGCAATGCAAAGATTGGGTCTATTTGCTGCCCTGTTGGCAACTATTGAGGACCAAGAAAGAGCATTTGTGGTGTAAGAACACCTGGAGTAAGTATGTAGGAGCTGGTGATTTCTTTTGGCACTGCCCACCTTTTGTAAAACAAGCAGCATGTAGTTTGGGCATGGAAGTGGATGTGTTTTGTTTTCTAAATTATTTTTTCTTGGCATAAATAGATCCTGTGAAATATTTTTAACCTAGGAGGCCTTCAAGGAAGGGAAGCATAGTTGAAGGACCGACAACTGTAATCTGCAAAAAAACAGAAGTCAAAAGTTTTGCATGATTCTCAAAAAAACCCCTTTTTAAAAAGGGGAAATTTCTTTGCTGAAGAGGCTGTAGACAGTAAATCAAAGCCTCTTTGCCTCTTAGCTGTGGTGGTGTTGTCCGTCTGTGTTCTTCAGAGCACTTGGATACCAAGTAATTTGTTCTTAGAAAACTCAGGAAAAAAAGGGGTTGTTATGAACATAAGTGCCCACTGCATTGGCTGACAAAGCATCTTGTTTTTCCAGGCCTAGCCTGGCCAAACACATTTAAAACTGTTGTTGTGCCAGTTGGCGAGGTTTCCCCCTCTTGATGCCATGCCATGTTGCTGCTGAAAAATGCTTTGGAGATCTTTTCAGGTTTGTCATGGTCTCTTTTGAGATCCCTGAGTAGTAGCATTCAGGTGTGTAAATAAGAACAAGTTCTTAGTTTATTTTAATTAGGAAGAGCTGCTGCAGGAGAAGGTATCAGAAGATAGAAAATTGGAAAACTGGCATGTAATTGGGGAGAAACACTTGTAACTTACACTCTTCTTTGCTGCTTAATCCTTTGGGCTCTCTTTATTCTGCCTTAAATGTACATATATACTTTTCATAAAAGCTGGACTCCAGTTTTGGCTGTGCAAGAATTGGTGCAACAGAAGAAACAACATAAGTAGACAGGGGCAAAGCAAAATCACTACAAACTGTACCATTACACTTGCCCTGTTTCTCAGCATGTATCAGCTTTTTGAGGGAAGAGTGAGCCTGTGTTGCTTCTGTTGAGCAGTGTATATGTTCTCTGCCAGCAGCTTTGTTTTTCCACCTTGCTTCATTAATTGAATTCCCACATGGTAAATAGTTCAATGAATACATCAGTTAGGAGAAGACATGAGCAAGGGGAGAATGTAATTCATGGGTAGTTCTCAGTGTAATCTTTCCATCAAGTAGATATTTCCCTTCTAATTTCTAGCAAAATGTGACTTACCATCCCTCTAATGCCTCTACTCACATGTCTCATCCTGGTTAAAAATGAAAAAATATCAACTTTTTTCCTTTCCTTCTTATTGTGGCATGTACAAAATCCCTGAGTGATTTTGGGAAAGGCTCGTGGCCCTTCCCAAGGGAACGGATTAAGACTGTAGGAAACATGGCTATTTTTTGCAGGTACGGCTTCCGTGTTGATAGGTCAGGTTTTCAGCAGATGACTGGTGGGAATTGGCATTGAAGAAGCTCAAATATTTCATCTCCATTTGCAGGCTCACTTATCTCTATGTTAAATGGATTTTTCTGCACCTTAGTATGCTGGCTTCATCTCATTAAAAACACAGACTAAAAGAAAGGCAATGAATAGAACTGCCCCAGAAAATCACATGTGGGTCTGAGGTGGTAGTTTTAGGTTTCACATCTTGCTGTGAGGTGAACTTGAAAAGTTCCCAACCTTTCTTGTTCTCACCCTCATGCTGCCCCAGCAGTGACGTGTTTATGGAACTGAAAGTGGTTGAGTGAGTCCAAATGAAATTTTTTTGTTCCCTCCCTCACCCAAATTATTTTTAGTGTGGATCAATTTGTTGAAGGGACAGGGTGAGGGCAAAATTGAACAAAAGAAATCGAGAACTCTGCCTTGCCTTGAAAAAAAATGCCCATTTAAGCATATGTGTTCAAAGATCCACCATTTTAAATCCCTGCTAGTGATCTCTTGAACAGAAATGAAGCAACTTTCCTTGAGCACTGAGAATAACTTTTCTGAAGTGCCAGTTTGTCTTCAAAGAATGGAGGAGGAATAGAAAATGAGAAATATGGCTGTTGGATGAGTTTTTATTGTAGACTTCATGTGGAGAAGTGTGGAAAAAGGTATCTGATATGGAAATGATTTAAAATGGTATCTGGAGGTGGGAACCTGCTAAGATTGCAAGAACAGGGGAATCTTGATATTTTAACAGCATTGTTATTCTTTGTTTCTAGAAAATTCCTCAGCTACATACATTTGTGACAGCATTCATGAGAAACATGATTGAAATACTGGTCCTGTTACTTGTCTGATTATTTTGTCTAGTGTCAAGTTGGAAATATGGCAAGCTGAACCACAGCTTGGCTGAGTTGCCTGGAGTGATGCTGTAAGTCTGGGAACAGCAAGAGAGTCCTGACTTACAGCTTTAACAAATAAACTGGTTTATTGTTTGGTTATTATTTTTTGGGTTTTTTCACTCAATGGTTACAAGAAGTTGGTTGCTATCAACAATTTCATCCTCAAAATAGCTTTTCTTGTTTCCGTTTGTGCATCTGTTCCTTTTTTTTTTTTCCTTTTGCTTGTTTTGAAAATACTTACTGAGCTAGTGTGGTGAAGTATAAGTTTCCTTGCTTTTCCCTGAAAGAAGATGGTTGGGAAGAGATCACTGGCAAGTGTTTTTGGTTAAGACATCATTGTCCTATGTACTACTTGAGGAAATTACTACTTTGAACGTAATTCCAAGAGCAAATCCTCTTCATTTAGAAAGAGATTCTTACTCTCTTTGTAGACTTACAAAAGCTACAAAACAATCCTTTGATTAAGAAACCTCTTGAAGCTGTAATTTTGTATAGACCTTGACACAAGGGTTTTTTTCTTTTCTCTTTTCAAATTATCAGTTGCAAAACTCCACAAAGGTAATCAGACATGCAAATCTTCAATATATTTTTAGTTCAACTCGCTGATGTATATTCATTAATATGTTAATAAGACAATGAAATCATCATTTAAATTGCATATGCTTAATTTGGTTAATAAATGCTTGAAATGTAGTCCCAATTTTAAAAGTAGCCATACTTGGTGCAGATTTTTCATTTAGTTTTTTTTTTCTCTTTAAAGTCACAAGGAGGATATAAAACCTCTTGTTTTATGTATAAAACTAACTTTCTAGTGCTTTTTACCCTGACTCTGCATAACCAAAGGTCTTCTCTACTGAGAATCAGTCCTCCTTGTATGCCTTGTCACATTCCTAATGCTCGAATTGTAATAAATTGCATCCCTGGAAACCTAGTGAAGATTATGGCATTGTGATTTGAGTTCCCAGACTGCATTAGGTGAAGTTAGGTAGGCAGATATAAGATGAAAAGACCAAAGTTTCCTCGTGTTCAAATATGACCAAGCTCCACCAATGCAAATGAGGGATGTGCTTGCTCTGTATTTAATTTGCAGTGGCCTAAGCAAATGAGATATTCACAAATTACTACTGGAATTAGAACAAATTCTCTGACAGCTTATAAATCTTGGTTGAACATGCAAAGCTGCTATAATATCCAGATTTTTTTAAGCCTCTGAAGGGATACTTGAATGCTTACAGGCAATGAACTTTTCAGTCAATTGATTCCATTTCTGTTGAAGTGTCCTCAAAAGTGAAGCTCTACTTTAAGAACTATTAAAAAAATTCATTCCATTTAACCTGTAAATATGCCGCAGGACTTGAGAAAATTAGTTTGATAATTGCTTTTTTTTGGGGGGGGGGAAGACTTCAGCCTGGAAGGCAGCATCTTAAAAGAAGTCAACACTGAGGAGAGTCTGATATATCCAGTTACACTGGCCTGACTTACTTTCTCTGAAGTAATGAGGGATGACAGATCATGAGTGCAGTGCATCACAGTCAGAACCAATAACCCCTTTCAGAAAATTACATTTCTGCTCTAAGGAGTCATTTTGAGTTATCTGCAGCTAATTTTAAACTGCCTGCTTTTATGGAAATGGAACGCTTGCATTTCCCAGTAAATAGCACCGTGATGCTCTGAGACAGCTATGAAGTGCAACTGTCTGGGAGAAAGCTCAAGCCTGATCAAACTTAATTAGACTGGAACCTGTTCCTGCCTACAAATATCTTGATTATATGAGAACAAACACAACACTTGACAAAATTGGCTTTTGTGATACCTTCTGCTTTGAGAATGTGAAAAAGAGGCATTAATTCACATGCTCCTCCTCACTGAAGATTGGAGCTGAGCAATGAGCTGTGTCTGTGTGCAGCTGGTCACCCAGAGCTCACCAGAGAGGACCCAGTGGAGAAACCCAGGCTGTTTGAGGGAACAATAAATCTGGTTCAGTTTAGGTGTCTGCCTTGGACTGTTCCCTCAAGGAATCTGTTTGTATGGACTCCCAAGGAAAGAAGCATTACTTGGTCAGCTGTAGGAGCCCAAGGTTTGGTGAGATAGATTCCATCCTCTATCTGAACTGCATAGTGATTAATGATGGTTTGACAACTCCTCCAGTGAATGGTAGGGATGAAACCTCGTAGCTTTGTTTAGCTTAGGGCAGAGGAGGACAGAAGTGTCTCAGCCTTCGTTTTCTAGGAAGCAAATGCAGAAGAGAAATGCAGCACCTCCCCTTATACTGTGGGAAGTGTAGCTGAGTGAATGTCATTAAACTGTCAGCCAAAGAAGTGCTTGCTGCTGGGTGAGAGACCTGTATTTGCATTAAATCAAAATTCTTGGGGTAAAATTAATGCAAGTTATAAATGAAATTATAAAGAAAACCTCTTTTAAGTGTGCGTTTCTTTTTTAAAGTCAAATGAAACAAGTCTTAAGTTGACAGAGCAGAATTCCTTACAGGTTTAAGCATACCAAACACCTTGCATGAGAGTTAACAGCACAGATAAGCTGTGATCCAAGAGCACTGAAACATCATCATGGTCCAGATATGATGTGTGACCAAGCCACTTTGTTGCATAACACTTTCCTCTGCAAGCACACAAAGTCAAGCCTTGTGGATGCTAAGGCAGAACCAGAAGAAAGACAATACCTGCAGCTGAGAGCAAGGATTTGAAAGATGATGGACAAATGGATCAGTTTCAAGGGCTTGAAGCTTCTCTCCGGGGAAGGGGACAGGGAAGTCAAGAAAAGAGGCTTGTTTTAACAGGCACAGGGCTTGGAGATCAAAAAGACTCACTCACCTCTGAAGGAGACTGTTCTCCGGAGCTGCTGGAGGAAAGCTTACTTTGAGGGACTTCTATGTTGGATGGTGCTGTCACATGCCAGTGGCCTTTGGGTTTCCTGGGGGGCATTGGCTTGCCAGGATCCTCATGCAGAAGCTACATGGTAAAAAAACTGCGCTTAGCAAATCTTTGTGTTTTATTCTAAACCATCAACTTTTGCTCTGTGCAGACAGTACTTTCTTCAAAGAGCACCGGATGTTCCTTTTCTCAAGCATTGCTCTTTGGAAGAGGAATTTTGGAAGGGCTGTCAGAGGTGTGATGCCATGCTCCAAGTCTGCAGCACAGCCTTGTTCCTTCTGCACCTTTTTATGTATCTCTTGCACCCCCTGTTTGAATGACAGCGTGTAAAGCTCTCTACAAACTCTTCTGGCTCCCCAGAGAGATATCAGCTCATGCCTTTGTCTCAGGGCAGCACACAATGCTCCTGGCCAGGGGACTGAGGAGGGCAAGTACTTTTATGTGCAAACAGGGTGTGTAAGATTTGCTGTCGTCCAGGAACTTGCACATGACTTCAAATGCTTGTTATGCTCTGGGTTAGCCTGGCTCATGATCTCCTATCCTAAAAAGTGGCAGCAGTGTCCAGCAGCTCACTGGGAGGACAGAGCTCTCTCCTTCAGGCAGGGAGTTGTCACCATAGCTCTCCCTGTGCTGTCTCACCACCTTTCCCATTTGGCACCATTCCCTGCTGGAGCACAGCTCCTCCATGCCCTCCTTTCTTCTGTGCCCTTTGCTTGGCTCTGGTTTTGTGTTTGTTTTCTCTCCCACACTGCCTCTGTTTCATTCACTGCCCAGGATAATAAGGGGTTTGTTGAAAGGGTGCTGTTAAGTAATTTGTCTTCTTCATTCATTCCCTCTTTATTTAAGATTTGTTTTCAGTATGCATTGAATACAAAATTATTAGTTCCACCCTAGTTTATTTTAGTTGTATTTATTGGTTTGGAGGCTCCTATAGAACCCCTCTTACTGCCATAAGTCTCCTAAGTAAATACTTATAATCGGTTATGATGGTATTACAATTCCCATTTCAAGGATACAATCTGAGGGCAGAGAACATAAACACAAGGATTTCCACTACTTCTGGTGCACAGTTGGAAAACCCTCAACCTAAGTTCCCAGAGTGCAGAGCCTTCATGGTGTCACCAGTGAACATCTGACTCTGCACCCGTGGCTATGACACTCATCAGTCCTTCTGCAAACCACATCCCAGTGCCTCAGACTAAGCCTGGAAAAAACAGGCAACACGCAGTGAGTGATCACCTGGAAAAATGTGGGTTTGGACCTCCTGTATGCACACAAGAACATTTATCTGTGGGTAAATAAGTTTATTTAATGATTTCATGTGTTAGAAAGGCAGAACACTCATGATATCTGTAAGCCACGGGAGAAAATATTAGTGGGACTTTTCCAGCCAAAGAAAATCTAAGATGGAAGTATACTGGAGCAGATTATTAATAACTCTCCATCTAAAATCTGGGAAATGGCTTTTAGTGCTTCTCTTTCCTTTCCCTGTTGTTAGAACCTAAGTCAAATGCCACTTTTTAGCTGAGGTGGTTTCCCCAGAGACTCATACTCTATGCCAATCTATGTATTATCCAACCTCATCCTTTTCTTAACATCTTGCTTTTTTCCCAGTTTTCAAGTGTGAAGCAATAGCTTTTTATACCTAGTGAAATGTAATAATTTGGTTTTATATTGTATGCCCTCTAATCAACAAGGTGAATCTCAGGCCTTGCTAAAGGAATAGGCAATCAGGCAGAAAAGTCTAATTTATGCTGGTGTAGTAGGATAGATGTAATGCACCTATGATTTTGGAAATCAGAGCCTGCCCAGCTGCCACTGAAGTGTGCCCTGGGCAGCTACTTTCTTTTTTTCCTGACTAAAGTTAGTATTTTGTAAGACTGGAAAGCTGGGCAGAAAAAAACCTGATAGAACAATAAGCACTGGGCTGTGTTTGGCCAAGGAAGAGTCTGTCATCTTTGACAGGGGAGACAGGTGGTTTTCCCCGGAACATCTGCAGAAGATGTGGCCAGAGAGATGGGGGATTTGCTCTTGAGGTACTCTGCTGATTTTCTAACTGATAGGCCATCACTTGAAGATTGCCTGGGCATTATTTATAGTGATTTTATTGGTAGACAGGGATTATTAGCAGGATAGGTGCTCAGGAACAGTCAGTAGGAGTAGGAGAGTCCAGCAGAGATGTCCAAGTCAGAGTCCCAGAGCAGGCTCAGAGTTCAGCAGGTCCTGGGTTGCAGATCACCTCTGGGCAGCAGCAGTATATGCCCTGCTGATGTGGGTCTTGCTGTTTCTCCCTTGCCTTTCTCTGCTGGTCCTGCTTCATTTCTTCTGCCTCTCCTCTTTTCCCTTCTGCTGCTGCACCCTCACGGTGCTGTTCTGCCTCTTTCCTCCATCTTTTCATTCCCTTGGCTTCCTCCTCACTCTCAAACTTGGTTCCTTGCTTTGTTTCAGCAGAGCTGCTGAGGGTTCTTTTTTTTTTCTTTATTGGAGTGGTGCAACACAGCAAAGGACCACAAATTGTCCCAGGTCAAAGTTGCCCATGACCACAGGAAGGTGGGAAGGTTTGGGTCCCCCCTCCTGGGGAAGGCTGGGGTTTGCAAGGTGTCTCCATGTGCTGTTGCTTCATGTTATTGTACTGAGATCAGTGCTGTGCTATGGCAACAGAGTGTTGTTCTTTCTCTGTAGCACAGCTTATTTTTCTGGGAAGCTGTGAATAGATTGTGTTCTTAGGGTTGTGTGTGCTTTGGTGGGGGGTTTTTTTGAAGCAATCTGTGAAATCTTCACTTGAAACTGTGTGTGAAACTCCTTGTCCTGTACTACTTCTGTGGATTTAATGAACTGCAATATCAAAGCAGACCTTTAAAAATAAGGGTGGAATATAGAGGAATCACTTGGCACCTACATCTTCTAATATATTTGAAATAATGAGCTTTATATGGTAAATTTATGTCGCTAAGCTGTTTAAATTTTGTTCATGATGATTATACTGAGAATCAGCTTTGCTAGTTGAGGTACAGATGAACACAGCCGAGGCTTATTACCCTGGAGACTTGATTAAAATTGGGCAGAGGGCAGCTTAAAAGTAAGCATACTTGCATTTGAAGTGAGCTGTAGTTGCAACGGAGATGTGCAGACCACTGTCAATTAAAATTGTACGTCAGTCTGTGCCAACAGGTCCGCACGCTGGTGACGCCACACAGGGCTCCAGGGTACACAAGGACACTGCTTCTTCCTTCTGATGCTTTTTACCCTTTGGACTAGTGAATCATGTGCCAATCTCGCCTTCAAACAGGATGCTGTCAAGGGGTTTAGTAGATTTACCGAATCGATTGTGCACACATTGGATGAAGTCTTCAAATGCCTCATTAAATATCAGCAAACCAAAGGGCCATTTGCTCTTCCCCCTTCCCCACTTTACTTCATCTGTCATCTGTTTGTAGCCTGCACCAAAGTCTTCCTCTTTAGTCCTTCACTTTTGAGTTGGCCTTACTTGGGAATGAATTTGGAGAACTGAAGATGGAAGTATATGAACAAATGGATCCATTTATTTAGAGAAGACTAGCTCTGTATGTTGCATATGGAAATTAATTTTTCCCCCTTTCCTCAGTGGTAAACATGCTTCACACTACAAGAAGCATTGTTAATACAAAGGCCAGTATCCTTTTGACACTCAGTGATGTTTTTGATGGAGGCAAAGGTTGGGTCACCAAAGTGGAAGGAACATGATGTTTTGTACTGAAAACAAACATATTCAAATCTCTTACACTTGAAATGATGAAGATATGTTTTGTCCATAGTTTTTCACTCCTCTGTGCAGCCATAGCTTTAGCTCTCAAGCTTGTGTCTTGTGTCTAGTCTTTAGACTTGGCTGGTATTAATTAGAGACAAATCGGGTGAAAAGCAATGAGTCAGGTGTTGAGGAAAAGATGTGGCTTTTTTTCTCTCAAAGTGCTTTACATCTACAGTCTTATATTTCTGGATAAGCAGGATGACATTTTTGTGTCTGTCCAGGGTATTTTTGGGTATGTAAAGTAATAGCGTAAGTACCTAAACAGAAAAAAATATGGTTTATGATCATGGGTATGTTGCCACTAAAGAAGTTGCCTTCATCGCACTGTTAAGTGCTGCACTATGCTCATGGGCTGAAAAAGTCACACTTTACAAAGCTAATGGCATATCTCTGTGCCCCTGATAAATGCTGAATTTATTTGGTTTCATGTGCAGCCTTACATTAGCTTAAACATCTGTCTAAAACAAGCTATTCTGACTTTTTCTGCCCTTCACTTTGTCTCCTCTTTTCTCCTCTGAAATTTTCACTCTCGTTTGAGTCATTGCAATGTGTTGGTTACTCGTGTAGCTCACCCCCTCACATACATACATGCCCATGGACTTTTTTGGAAACCTGTGTTCAAACTCACGAGGCTGCACTCCTGCCAACTTTCTATGTGTGGGTGTGCTAGGAGCAAATTATCAATTACTGACACTGAGAGAAGTTACTAGAGTGGAGAAGGCCCTGGAGATAGATACCCAGAGATTGTTTCTACCGAGGTTCCTGCAAGGACAGAGGTCTGGTTATTCCAATGGGCTGCAGTGAACAGGGTGACATCAAGCTGGTGACTGATCAGGTTCCACAGGGCTCCATCTTAGACTCTGTGCTCTTCAACATCTTCATAAATGCCTTGGATGCAGGACTGGAAGGGATACTATATAAGTTTGCTGGTAGTACTAAATTGGGAGGAGCTGTTGACTCCCTTGAAGGCAGAGAGGCCCTGCAGAGAGACCTTGACAAAGGGCTGGGCAATCACCAACCGTGTGAAGTTTAACAAAGAGAAGTACTGGATTCTGCACCTGGGACGGGGCAACCCTGGCTGTACAGACAGACTGGGGAATGAGATGCTGGAGATCAGTGCCATGGAAAGGGATCTGGGAGATCCTGGTGGATGGCAAATTGAATTTGAGTCAGCAGTGCCCTGGCAGCCAGGAGGTCCAACCCTGTCCTGAGGGGCATCAGGCAAAGCATTGCCAGCTGGGGAGGGAGGGGATTGTCCTGCTCTGCTCTGCACTGGTGTGGCCTCACGTTGAATATTGTGTGCGGTTTTGGGTGCCACAATATAAAAAAGATATTAAACTATTAGAGAGTGTCCAAAGGAGGGCAGTGAAGATGCTGAGGGGTCTTGAGGGGAGGCTGTGTGAGGAGTGGCTGAGGGCATTTAGTTTGTTCAGCCTGGAGGAGAGGAGACTGAGAGGAGACCACACTGCAGTTACAACTTCCTTGGGAGGGGAAATCAAGGGATAGGCACTGATCTCCTCCCTCTGGGGACAGTGAGAGGACCAAAGCAAATGGCCTGAAGCTGTGTCAGAGGAGATTTAGATTGGATATTAGGAAAAGGTGTTTCACCCAGAGGGGGGTTGGACACTGGAACAGGCTCCGCAGGGAAGTGGTCACAGCACCAGATCTGTCTGAATTCAAGACAATACTCTCAGGCACAGGGGGTGACTCTTGAGGCTGTCCTGTGCAGGGCCAGAAGCTGCACTCTGATGATCCTTGTAAGTCCTTTCCAAATCACAATATACTATGGTATTGGAAATCCAGTATGCACTAGAAAGAAATGCAGAGGTCTGCTTTACTTGTGTTGGTATCAATGCTATCTGGGTTTCCATTGGTTTATTTCCATCTTATTAAAAATGTCACATTTTGGTAGTAATTCCAATGTGTTCCAGTATAGGAGTGGGATACAGACAGTTGTTTCCACGTTAGGGATGTACAGGAGGGCAATGCAAAGCTTATAATTTGCTGGTTCACTACAAAATCACTGTTCACATTAAATATTTGCCATAGCAGCTTTTTTCTGTCCATGGCTCTATTTGTTTGTCTTTCTCCTCACAGGAGTGCAGGGAAACAAAAATACTTCACTTCTTTCTGGATTATTTTATTATACTTCTTTCTGAAGTATTTTCTGGATTTTTTTAAGAGGAATTTCTTCACAGGAAAGGTGATTAAACATTGGAATGGGCTACCCAAAGACGTGGTGGAGTCACTGTCCCTGGAGGTGTACAAGGAAAGACTGGACATGGTACTTAGTGCCATGGTCTAGCTGACAAGATGAGAGGTTGCACGTGATGATCTCAGTGGTCTTTTCCAACCTAATTGATTCTGCCATTCTATGGATTAATCCCACATGTCTTGCTTATGAAGGATGGGTCCCAATCCTAACTGTACAAAGATGCTTTTTTTGTACTGTATTTGTGTATCTTCAGAGGTTTTACTTCTCTTCTAACATTTAATTTCTAGTAATTTCTAGATTAAGGGAATGTTTTAAGGGGAAGGGAGGGAGTACATATTGCTCTTAAGGTACTGAATTGTTTATTAGTGTAAGCTGTATCACCCTGGAGTTGTTTCATTCCTGGAGATTCTTAACACAATCATCATCACATCTTTTTGTTGTGCACTTGCCTCCTCTTTTTTTTTCCACCCAAGGAAATCAGAATCTAAAAGGGAGCCTTGAAGCTTGTCTTGTTTGAAAAGCCTCCAGATTTCTAGCTTGCTGTCACTGTCATCACTGCAATAGCATTGCAGTCAGGTACCATGGTGATCTTAAACACTGTCACACTTCCTGCATGTACTTGTCAAATAATTTTTGAAAGGGTTTTTTTTATTGCTTTGATTCCAAGATGCTGAAACAACAGGCATATCTAATCCCCATTACAATGTCAATGCCATTTACCTGAGAAGAAACTAATTTTTAATGATTTGCTTAGTGCTTGTCAGTGCCTTATTCCCTTGTACTGCTTTAGCTTCAGAGAACAGTTTCTGACATGGGAATCTGCCTGTGTGAAAGTGCTGTTCACTGAAATACAAATGGATCTCTAGGCTTGTGTTTCAAATGAACACTGGTAAGGAACTCTTTTGTACTTCTACTTGGAAAGTAGAAATATAAAACTATAAAATAGTCTTGTAACTTCCCTGGCCTTTAACTTGTTCAGGAAGCAGAGTCTTGTTGTGGACTTGAAATAATTTTCTAAATCCTGGAAAATGCATTGCATATAGAGCTTAAGGCCATGGCTGCAGATGTAAGAGCAGAAACAGCTCAGAACTGTGTTTAGACATCCCTGATGGCACCAAGGGCATGTAATTTCCCTTTCCTCTTTGGCAAAGCCTCCCATGATTCCAGAATCATGTTGGAGTCCCAGGTACAGCAGTATCCTACTCCGTAGGGGTATGACAGTGGCTAATATTAGCTAATGATTTAGCTAATGTTATTCTGAAAAAAATTGGTCATGGGTTGATTGCAGTTATGCATCATGCTTGACAAACTGCCACACAGAAAGACAGGTTTTAGTCCCCTGTACCCTGCCCTGCTCGCCTCTTCCAGAAGGGGATTTGCCTGCTTTACTGCATTGCTTTGTGGCCAGGTTAGTGGACAAAACGGGGGAATTTTCTGGAAAGAGGGAGAGGACCTCAGTTTAGCTGCCTTGTGTGACTGGAGGAGGCTCTGCTGGAAATCTGCAGTAAGTGCTGGTGCAGGCAATGGCTGTGATAGTTAAGGGTTTAGGTGCCTCTAACCCAGTGGTGTTGGAATTCCTAGTTCTGTGTAACCTGAAGCATGTTTTGTTTTCATCGATCAAAATAAGCTAAGGCTTTATTTTGAGGGGCTGTTTAGTTTGACAGACAGCAAACAAGTTAATGAGAACTTAAAGTATACCATAAATCTTTATTTTTTTTCCTCCTATTTCACATAAGTACCAAGTGGTCAGAAGTACTAAAAACTAACTTACTGTATACTAGGAAAGTGGGGCAGGGGTTGGGAATAAAATTTGGATGGGATTGCTTTCTTCTGGGAGAACTCTTATGAATATAAACATTGAAACACAGAAAATATGGTTCTGTTATATCTAAATAATTCATGTTGGCTTGACAAAGGCTAATTTTCAACATTTAAAGTAAAATGGGACTCTTACTGATTTTTGGGAGGGTTGTTTCTGATCTCAGGATCTGAGCTTCAAGATTTTATTTTTTTCTCCTATTTCAAAAAGAAGGCCAAGGCTTGTTGCCATGGGCTTGAGGAAGATAATTCTGTTGAATTTCACAGAAAGAATTATGTTCTGCTGTGGACTTACGAGCTGCTTAGAAGAGTGAAGCTAAGTCGTATTAGCAATAATTAGATTTAGAAATTCAGAGTGATATATATATATAGATATATATATTAAAAAAGCATCAATTTCCAGGAATATATGGAGCTTACTAAATATAGACAATATGAGTGAAAGATACAGTGAACCATCAGCTAAAGCACTTTTCCAGCAGAGAAAATCTACTAAGAATTAGTGAAAGTAAACATTTGATCCTGCTGTTTCTCCATCCCTCATGTGTGCCTCCAGGTTTGCAGGTTCTTCCCTGAGCTGATCCATGCAACACCTGCCAGGGGTCAAGCTTCCTGGGGCAAATCCCTGGGGTTTTTTTGTTTGTTCACCTAAAGCTCCATCTCTAAGGCTGGCCTTGTTTTTTGTAAAAGAGCCCAGAGAGAGAGATAAGGCTCTGGGTGATGAATTATGGGTCTGTTGTACTAATGGCTTGTGTTTCACGGGGGACGTAACTGAAATGTGGCAATGTCACTGCCTCAAAGGGATGTTGTTACTGCAGGGATTTTGAAAATATTGCAGAGGTTTATTTGTTTTTGCAAGGACTTGAATTCCAACTTTTCTATGGGATGCCCATCTTCCCTAGCATAGCCCCATTACACTGGTGGTTTGTTTTCCTGCTACACAGGGGCTTGGGATAATGTCAGAAAATGTGAATTGCAGTGAAATGAGTGGAATTGCTTGGAGTTTATTTTATTCCCCTTCCCGCCAGCAGCTCAGGGAGAGGATTTGTTTTCCAAGCACAGTGACGTTTCTGATGGACTCTGTTTTCCTGAGACATGGCAGTACTTCATTCTTCAGCTTGGCTGGACCACAGCAGCTTTCATCGACAAGCAGGGTGGGATTTTTCCCTCTGTACTGTGAATCCTGATAGCCTTACACACCTTTTGGCTATTCCTTCAAGTTTGTTGAGAGTGGCAACAGGTTCGTGGAGCTTGTATCCAGGGTACCAGAGGTAACCTTGGAAAAGATCTTTTTACTAGAGGGATACAAAATTAATGTGACCTGATGAGCGGTCTGAATAAAAAGAGGGAAGTAAACAACAACGAAACAAAAAATTCAAACAGCTGCCTCCAAGAAGCTCAAAGTGACATCTGGGAAGATTTATCCCCTCCCTAATATTTGGCCATCAAAATTGCTTCTGAATGGTGTGCGTTGAGTCTCTTCTCAGTAAGTTCTTTGTGCAGTCAGTGGAGGGAGAGGCTTCTCCGGGGAGTGACTCAGGGTCGATTCAGAGGGCAAACTTAACCTGACAAAGACTACCTTAAGCACTGTAGCTACCTGGACTTGATGTGAATGCTCTTCAGTGTGGTTCATTGCACAAATATTTGTAAAAGACTGCTGGTTGTTCAGCTAGCACCCTAAAGAGCCATCTTCCAAGTTCAACTGATGCAGTAACAAGAAGTTTTCTTGTGATACTCATATGTATGTTTACTGTCCATCCTTGATGAAGATGACTGTTCATCATCTTTTCCTGTCCTGCCCCTTCTTGATCTTGTGTCCCTCCAAAATCACACACACTGATGCTCTGAGTGCCACCATTTCCCTGCCTCTTTTGGTAGGTCACGCTGTTAAGTCTTTTTGTTGCCAGTGGTAAGAAGAGGGTGAAAAGAAAGTGTGCTGTAAAAGGGATTTTTAGTGAGGTATTTGTCTCATGTTAACTCAGTGACATTGTAATAGCTGTGCCTGTAACATTACCCTTAAATAAAAGCTGAGAGTTTGCTGATTGTTCCCCTCCAGTGCTGGAGGGGTGTCCTGTTTCGTCCTGTGCAAAGCCGTTTTACTTTGTCTTTTACACTTTGACTTCTCAGTTTTGCAAACAAGATGGAAGTTCAAGAGGAGTGCAGTTTTTTGGTGAAGGTTGTGCATTGATAGAAGTTGTAATACAAATAATGGAAAAATACTTTTATATTATTTTAAAAAGAGGAAATTTGTTCCTATAATGCTCTACATGAAACAAAGTCTTCATCCACTAATTGATCAGCTGTTGCCAACAGAAATATTTCTGTGTGGCTCTGAGACGTTTTCTAGACTTGCAACTAAAGATGTGAACACTTCAGCAAAAAAAATTAAACCTCTTTAATTCTGCTTTCCTTTCTCTTTTTCTCTCTTTCTTTTGCCTGAGCCTGTTTTGCCCATATTAATCTCTGGCAAGTACGTCTTTCCATCTTAAAAATCTGGAATAATTTAAATTTATTACCATATTGATATTTTCACAGTGAATACCAGTTGCAGTAAGAAAGATTTATCATAGGACTAATAAAATTACTTAAACATTCTGTATTATAAAACTGGGGGAAACTGTGGTGTGTCACGTTGCTGACTATGTGCTGTTTGGAGCAGGAGGGACTGGGTTTGACAGCATGGCTGTGAAGACAGAAGTAAATGGAGTTTGGTTTATCTTTATATTGAAATATGTCAGTGTGTTTTAAAAAAACAATCACTTATTCAACGTTGAAACATGATCTACAATGGCAACATGAATTCCTTTCCCTCTGAGCAGTAAGCAGGCAGCACTATCTGTAGAGTTTTTTCATCAGGGATAAATCCACAGGAACGCCTGCTGACCTCTCTGTGTCTTGAACTTCTAGTTTGACTTAGTCTGCTTTGCCTCTTCATCCTGTGCACTCTTTGGGCAAGGGAATTCTATGCCAGGGAGCAGCCCTGCTGATACTCAGAATTCAGAAACTTCCTGAAAAAAATGTCCCAAGTCAATACATAGGTCAAAGAGAGGGAAATGTTAGTCAAGGTTTTATTGTTTTTTTGTTAATATCACTTTACAGAAATATATTTTGTACTTGTAAACTAGTAATAGTGTTGTGTGCCTTTGCTTCTTAGATGATTTGTAAATATTTGCGAGTATTTATCTTTGAAATTACATAATCAGCTAATTCATGGCTAAGGGAAACCCCTGTTATTTCATTGTGAGGCTTTCTGTGGAAGGAAATGTCTGATGAAATCCTGAAGTGCAGATGATACCAACTTTAAAAGGCTTTTCAAGTTCTCACATTTTGATGTTATCAACAGTGTTATCATGCTCTGCATGTATTGGCATGGTCAGAATAAAAGAAAAGAAAGAACAGAAGAAGGTGTTGAAGTCATGGGCTGTAGCTGTGTGGTGCAGCCTGGCAAGGATGAGCCAAGTGTTTGGCTTTGGGACAGGAGACCTGCAGCCCATGGCAGCCAGATTTTATAGCTTTGCGTTTGTTTCTGTGTTCCCAGCATGTGGCAAACTGTTTTTGTAGAGTTTCTGGAGAGCAGCTAAAAAGTAAGGTTAAGTTCTTTCAGGACAAAAGGGAAAAAAAAGGTCTTTTGTGCTTGTCTCCAAAGTGTATTTTAAATTAAAATTAAAGACAATGACGGAGACAGGGCTATTTCTGTCATGATATGCTGCCTTCTGTCCCCTGTGCACTCATTTATCATAGCATTTACACTTGCATAAGGTGAGCTCAACACCAGGCTTAACCCATTCATAAATTATCTCCACAAAGAGATATGTTTTACAGAAATGTGTAACGTGAGGTGTGTGTGCATGCACAAAGCGTGGCAGGGAGGAGACCTTTTGCCTCCTGTTGTGGCAGCTGGGGGTCAGAGGAGACTCTTCTCTATCCAGCAGGGAAAGAGATGTTTTCCTACAAAATTCAGCTTGTTTTATGTTGGCTCACTCAGTGCCTGGTCAAAGAAGAGTAGTGGGGGAGAGCACCTCATGAAGGGGAAGCAACACAGCATCTCCTTTATTTTCAGTGTTTAAATGTAGTACCTTTAGGCTTTTCCACATGAAAAACACGATGCCTAAAACTTCGCTTGCCTTCGGCTTTTATTTATTCAGATCTGTTTGGCGTGTTCACATGGGAATGATCAAGTCTTCTGTTGTTTTCTGTGCAATGAATCACAGTCCTTGTTTTAGGGGCTGATTATAAAGTCACATCTCCCAAGAAAGGCGTTTTTGTCTGGTGAAGTGCTGATGGCCAAGGCCTGGCAAGCAGCACTGTCTGGCCAGCTGGGCAGCACTTGGATTCTCAAGGCTTTGCCTGCTGGACTGTGATGGTATCTGATGGAGGACATTAACTAGCAATATGCTGATGCCTGTCACAGTTTACCAGTGCATTGTTGAAAAAAGTTTTGGGCACGGTGTGTTTTCCCAGGGAGAGGGCTTGTTTTTTCCAAGGTGTTGTCCCCCACAGTGTTGCACCAGAGCTTTGGCAGCCACCTATGACACATCCATGTGTCAGAATACCCCATGGTTCCTCAACCACAGTCTATCCAGGTCACCTGAAAAGCTTTAGGGCCTTTTTGTGAGCTGAAGCCACCCTTAGGGGATGAGCCAGCCCAGCCCCTCATCCCAGGCACCTTCCCTGCTTTCACCACTGAGGGTGGAAGTCTTACTTGTCCTGTTCACATAAACATAATTAGCTTGGACTTTGGTTTTTTGGACAATACACATTTAATTGTGTGGCGAGACTTTTATTGGCCATTACATGTTTGCTTTTCCCTCCTGAAGTTATTTGTGCATCAATACAGTCGTTTGGTTTAAGAGACCAGGTTACTGGGCAGACACAGCATGTTGCTGTCTGCTCAGGTTACCTCAGACTCACCTCAGTGGTAGATCTTTCCCTTTATTTAGAAAACAAATAAATAAAATAAATCTTATCTTTGCCTGTGCCATTTGGAGATGCTTTTACCTCTTGTGCTGGTCTGAAGTTGGCCCCATGTGTTTTCTCATGCTGCTGGTTACCAGCATTCAACGGCTCTTACTTACATTGGCCGTCTTAAAGCTGCTTCCGTCAATGTCCTGGGGTTTTGTTGTTTATGAACAACAAAAAGGCTGAAGTGAACTTTCTCACCTTCTCATACCATGTCCAGTCTTTTGCCTGTGTTTAGGTTTTCAGACTGCTGTTGAGAAAGAAAAATCAAAATACCCTTTTTTCAGCTACTGCAAAACTAAATCTGATGGGTGTTTTGGAAAGTTACTATCACAGGCCTGATAGGAAGTTAGTAGTGAGTGTTAAAGATTACTAATTGTGTTTAGCTCGTGCTGTGTTTTCTCAAACACTGATTGCATTGCATCAGGACCACTCCAGAGCAGTGAGTTCCAGCAGCAAACACAGCACTGCCCCTCAGCATCAGGATGTGACCGCTTTGAAAAGGTACCTGAGATGTCCATCACCCATCCCTGAGGTGCTAAGATTCATTTTCTAGGAGGGGTTTTTAATGCATTTGGGTTTCATTCTAAATGAAAATGCCTATTTCTAAGAATTCTGTTTATTACCTTAGTGCTAAATCTTATCAAATACAAAGATATTTTGATTATTACTATTATTGAGGAAATTTGGAATCCATTGTATATTTAGAAAAATATTCAGATATTTTGTGTTTAGTTTATTGCAAAGCTTTGCTTCAAAAATAATTGGTACCATTTAAATAATACTAGTTCTTAGAATTAGCTGTGGATCCTCTTTGTCTTAAAGGAGGAAGAGACTGATGGTGTTCAATATTTATCCAGCTGTTTTCCCACTCCTTCCATGAGCACTTAAAGCATATGTAAATAACCACTTACACTCCATTTTACACTGTTTTAATTAAAAACATCTCTTCTTGCTCTGTAATTTCTCATAGAAAAACCACCTGTAACAAAAGTTTCTGTGACATGTTTGGTATGAATAAACCATCAGATTTTATTAACTTTGAAAACTTTTTTATTTAACTTTTAAGAACACTTGTGAGAAAAACAGATTGTACATGAAAGAAAAAGCCTCATTGAAAGTCGCAGTCTTTTCCTGTGTTCGTTTCTTTTTTTCCACAGTCATCTGTTACTTAAAATATTTTCAGGTTTGGGTTTGTTCTGGAGTTTATTCGGGATGGTCAATGACTTCTGGGGGAATATTTGTCATCCTGTGCTTTGAGGGGAGTGTCAACAACCAATAATCCAGGACCAGGAGTTCAGGTTGAACTTGTGGAGTTGTTGACTGTAGGATATCCTGCTCTTTCAGAAGAGCCAAGTAACCACTTTCTGGCTGTCATTCCCAATACTGTATGCCTCAGGTTGCTGCACTCCTCTGCACTGGAAATCTGTTAGGAGCCTGTAGGTGTGGTAGTGCTGAGGAAGATAGAAGATAGAAGTGGCTAGTTTTATTTGTAATTCCTTTGGCATGCATAACATTTGGAGGATAAGGAGGGAACGATGCCTATTACACTGGATAATGTTTTGGTCAAGACTCTCTAGAGGGCAAGCTATTTTTAGAGCTTTATCTGTGGGCTGAGTTAACAAAGGTGTTTTGAAGTTTGCTCCAACAGGAACAGGGATTGTTTTACCAGCAAATGTGAACAGCTTTGTTTTGTAACTTGAAATCAGTTGTTTAGTTACTCTCTCCAGTGCTTTTTGTGGGTCACAGTCGTGAGAAGATTCAGGATACAGATAGCAAAGGAGGTTGCTGAAACAAATGCGCCCAGGGAGCAATATTGAAAGGGAGATGTATTTTGCTTTCTTTCACATTGATTGCCCAAAATAACTTTGCTTTTCATGTTACAGAATATTGATCGTTTTACAGAATTTGCTGATGATACAATAATTCATCAGTGTTTAACAGCATGAACCCATAAACCCAACCAGACGCAACATCAGCTTCAGTTAAACCTTTCATTAGCAGATTCTGTAGATCTCCATTTCCTACATTTTCTAGAACAAACATTTTGACAGGCATCAATAAACAGAGTTATGAAAAAGAAATGCTGGAGCTTCTGATGTTTCTAAGCTAAATTTCTTATGTGCAGAGGGGTGAAGAACTTGGCTGGGACCAGGAGGGGCCCAAGCCAGTGGGCTGCACCCAAGGGCTCTCACCAAATTAAACTAGCTCTCTTCTCTCTCCCTGTGCAGTTCTCAACCCATGCACTGAGATTCCTAGATAATATTTTATGGATAAGTTTGCTAGCAATCTCTTGAAAGTTAGCACATAGAGTGCTGTATTGATTAAGATATTGAGCATTTTACTCTGTCAATCTTCAGTCCATTAGATTTTCTAAGACGTGCAAGTAAAGGCTTAAGAAAAACAAGCATTTGTAGCTTAAAAAAAGTAATTATTGCTAATGAAACCTTCAAATGAGGGTAAAATGCAGCTGAGCAAGGCACTTTGACATCAGCATAGAGCATTATGCTGACCCTTACTCTAGTGACAATATTCAAGCCTTGAATTAATCAAAATTGCTGGATGTAATAGTCGAAGTTTGCAGCCTCAGGTTTGGACTGTATTTTGTCCTTTAATGGGCATGGAAAGCACTCTGATTAGTGCTCTGATTTCAAAAGCACACACTGTAAAAAGCTGAAAAACAGGAGACATGGCTGTGTCAGGCAAGATGCTTTCCTCGTGCATATTTGATGTTTTCATGCACCCATATCTTGCAGCTCTGAAAATTCATCCAAGTTTGAATTTGGCTGTTAGCTGCCCACTTGTGTTGAACCCTTCCTAACCAATGACTCAAAAACAAGTCCATTTACTTAAAAACAAGTCCAGTTGTTGTCCTCTGACAGAGGCAATTGATTTGTGTGACAGAGGCAATTGATTTGTGAGGTTCTTCCTTGCTTCTTTAAAATTCTCTTTTTCAATGGAAAACAATCTGAGTTTGTGGGTACTGTCGTTAATGGAAGATAAATACATCTAGAATTCATGTAAAGCTCACTCTGAAGGATAAAAAATGTCACACATGCATTTATGCAAACATTAAAGCACCACAAATAGAAACATTCTTATTCATATCAAGCATCAGCTCATCAGCTCGTCTCAGACATTTGCAGGGTCTTTTTCTTACAAGAAGGAGCTACACTGATATTTTTGGAAACTAGATTGTAGACTAGACACATTGATCAAGATGAAATGCACGTACAACCTTGTTTCCTATAAAGCTTATGCAACAGGTTTGCAATCTTACACAAACTGTTCTCATGCTGAGTGTGTTACAGCTTTGTGTAACGTGAGTCTTACGTCATGTCTGCAGTTTTTAAAGCAGAGCTGGGTAATCCATGAGCAAAACAGGGCATTAGAGACTAAATGCAAGACCGATGGATTACTGAATTTCAGGGTCTGAAGCTCTCAAGGTAGTCGCTTGCCCTGTGAACTGGCATCTCTTTCAAATAACCAGCCCAGCTCAGGCATTAAAGGAAAAGCTTTGCCTGGACTTTCTTTCTGCAACAGGATTCACATTACTGAACTGAGGATGTTTGCTTTCTTGTGCAGTCCATATAGGTAGTGCAGGATGTCAAATTCTGGTAATAAAGCCAATCCTTGATTAGATGTTTTAAATGTACCATTTCGTATTGTTCTCTTCGTATAAGTGGGTCTCTTGGTACATGCCTTCCTGACTGTGCTTTTCCTAAGGGCTTCAGGCACATGGCGGGATAATTTTAAGAACTTGGGTTAAGCAAGAGAAAACTTCTAAGAAGCAGGTGAGAAAGATCTCCAAGCAGAGATCTTTCAATGCCATGGCTCTCCTCATGCAGTTGGAGGTGGCAGCTTTCTGCCCTTTCTCAGGAAGGGCCATCAGGAAGGAGCACTCTGCTCCCCAGCCACACACAGTGTTTCACCATGAGGAGCCAAATTCCTGCAAGGTCTGATCACTTTTCAGGGCTTTTCTGATGCATGCCATTTAATAACAACTACTTCAGTACATTAACAAACCTTCCAAGTCCTGCTAAGGTACTGAAGGGTATTTCTGAGACAGGAGACTTTATTTAAAAGCCGATTCAGGTTTTATTTTTCCATCCTAAGTTGTATTATCCTTCACAGGAAATAAGTCTCAGATTGCTCTTTTAGGTGCCCTGTCACATCTGCTTATTTGCTGAAATGAAAAAGAAGAAAATACTTGCTAAGTTTGATTTCTTCCACCAGAAGTCTTTGGTGTGTGTTAGGCAATGACATCTTTAGTAAAGGTTTTGCAGGGGCTTTCTTCCCTCTCAATAAGAAATGTTTCTATATTTACTTTAAAGAGTTCTGGCTTATTGTGTCACCTATGAAACTATCAATGAAAGGCAGCAAAAATAGCTGAAAAAATTGGGGACCAACTTGGTAAGTTGGAAAATTACTGTAGTGGAGTTTTGTACTGATGGCAAATCATTTTCTCCCTAAAATAAAAAGGTACCTCCTTCATTTACTGTGATCTGCTACATTTAGTAACTCCACGGATGGACCAGTTTTCCATTCTTTGACCTTTACACCATATTTTTCCCTAACAACTGTTTTCCCACTATTGTTTTCTTTTAGTCTCACCTGTTCCTTTTCCCTTCTTCATGCAAAAGCACATTAATCATTAACATTTGTACATGTGGCTGAAAAAGGGCCTTTTCAAAGCTCCTTTTACCTGAGCTGTAAATATCAAGCAGCAGATTCACCGATACCTATAGGACACCACTCCTTAAGTTCTGCTGCTATCAAGTGCCCTGGGTTTGTGTTTGAGAGGTACTGGTGTGCCGTAACACACTTTGAGACATTCAATCCATGGATAATGGACCCAAAAAATGAACGGCAGAATTAGGGACAGAAGTGGCATCACCTCAAAGTGAGTGTAGCACATGGTGGTAGTAAGCCCCCTTCCATTTAATAGAGTCTTGGGATAGTGCCTGTGGCATGGGATCATCTTTTTTCAGTTGTGAAGCCCAAAATACTTTGCTGGAAGTGCTGGACCCTTTGGCTGTGTCACACAGAGGTGGCTCCAAACCCAAACAATGGAATTAGTTTTCTTCTTTAACTCTTCTTCGTCTATCATATCTTGAAGTGGTTCAAGGAATCCAGGACAAAACCCCACTGCACTAGGCATGTTGAAAATGTGTTTTAAAAAATGATGACTAGTTACAAGAGGAACTTAAGAGGAAGAAACAACTTATTTTTTTATAAATAATAAATGTCATCCTTCTACATTGTTTTTTTTCTTTCTGCTGTGATTATATAGTTACCCTGATAGTGGCAAATACTGTATTGCAATTGAAAGTAAAGATGCCTCAAACATTTACCAAATATTAAATGCAGACCAATACCCCAAGGAAAGTGTGTTGTAGTCAAAGCAGCAAGTGGTGCTCTGCTCTGTTTTTCCAGATTCCCCAACCTTTCTTTGAGGTTTTTTTTCTTTCAGTAGGTAACTCCAGACCCAGGTGAGTAGCTGGGCTGGTTGCTCGTCCTGTTTTGGAGCTGTCAGCTGATGCCACATGTCTATGTCTGCATTGAGCTCTCAGGTCAGCGAGGGCACAGGGAGGGATGATGTAATGGAAACTCCAAACATATGGGAGTTTTTGGGTTTGTTCAGGGGTTTTTTAGAGGAAAAAAACCAACCCAACAACTCGTTTCTGCCCTATGTCGACGGAAACTAAGAGGACAGTGATTAGAGCTTTTACCTAAGACAAAAAATTAGGAAAGCAGCTTTTCTGGCCATTTTATCTAATAGCAATAAATCTCATTGAGCTGAGTGCATCTGTCCATATGGATGCAGCTATTCTGAGGCTAAAGAACTTCAGACAGTGCTACTGGTGCATCTGACCTAGGTGCCAGGCTCTTTTTGCCGCTGCGGTAGTTAAATTCTGGTGGGTGAATCTGTAGAGATTATAACATCAAATGCCAGCTCCTTGTTATAGTTAGATAAATGGGTTATACCTGGGGAAAAGTATGGTGATTAATTTTTTTTTAATGAAGAGAAATGGCTTCAGATGTTCTCTTTCTGGTAATAACACTCTCTTCTAAATGTGTTGTCTTTTGAAAGTCTAATCCCAGTTTTAAACACTGGGGAGTTTTGTTATTTGAACTTATTTCCAGTATGAATTTTTCTCTTGGGCTATTATTTTTAGATGCTTAAGACTCATGTTTAAATGTAAAATATATGTAGGCAGACAGGTCAATAAATTATGTTTTTTCAGGGTTTCTATCTCTGCATCCTCTCCATCTGCAGCTTCTGAAGGGGATCTATATTTTATTGTCCCTTCCTGATGAGTTTGTCTCAAGTTATTATATTCGTTTTGAAGGGGTGAGAGGATGGTCCAGACAGCCTTTATTGTCTTCCTCCTGTTCCTGAATCATCCAAAGAGCAGCATGCAATTCCTGGAAGCTCTAGGCCTTAGTTTTTAATTTTGACTAATTGTTTTCTTGAAATAATGAGCAGTGGTGACTTCAGAAAGCACAGTCTTCTGGCACCCAGCTCATTAGTGACTCACTGTATGCTTTGCCACAATTTTAAAAAGTCCTGGTAGCTTTGTTCACAGAGGATGTATAATGTACACTGGGAGTGATGGAGATGTATTTGCTTGTCATTTCCTATTCATGACCATTTTGAGACACAGAATCAAAGGCAATCAAAAACCAGCAAGAAGAAGGGGGTTGCATTGGAGGGCTGGTCCAGATGAAAAATATTGTGTGGGGTGGTTTGTTTTTTTTAACATGGGCAATTACCCTCATGCCTCCTTCTTAACTCCTCTACAGTGATGCAGTGCAAGCACTGCTCCATGTTTCTGAGGCCCATTTGCAATAGGAGCACTAAATTAGTCCCCCGTTCAGTAAGACTTTGTCATTCTTGAAGATTTCATGATCGAAATTTCATTACACGCGTTCTTCAAGAGCTGGAGGACCGTGCAGAGAGGCAAGTGCATTATCCAGGCAGGGTGGCATGTGGGAGAGGTTTCCAGCAAGGGAAACCCCTCGTGACTTCTCTCAAGTGATGCACAGGCAGGTCCGTTTTCATCCCTACTAGGTTTTTCTCTTGAGGAGAAGTCAGATAGGGCCCCTCACTGTCTGAACTTCAAACACATCTATGAAGTTGCTACTAAGGATTGAGCACTGACTCTGTCCAGCCCAAGCTGTGACTGCACTCTCCTTGGACCGGCTTCAGGCAATGGCAGTCCTATGCAAACACCTTCAAGCTCTGAGCCCCTCATCCAGAATGTGCTTTCCCAGGTGCCAGTTAAACTTTGGGTCAAGCCCTTCCCATGGTGTTGGCCAACATTTGTACTTCCCAGTGTCCATGATGCCCCGAAGGCCAATGGTGAGGGGCTGTCTGTGATTGTCAGCTCCCTTTGGTGAGAGCCATCTGCCGCATATAGTACAAGCAAAAGTGTAACACAGGACTGCCTGAGGAATCAGTGCCCGCTGTGCTTGGGTGAGATGAAGTTTAGGGGAGGTTGTCATCACCCATAACTCTGCAGGCATCTGGTTTCAACCTTGGTGGTGTCCAAGTGTGGTGTAAGGTCCAAAAGTTGCATGGGATTGCCTGATGTTACAGGGAAAATTATAAAAGTTAAGGATACGGTATCACCAGTTCAGTGGAGGACAGCTGTTCTTGGCAGAGGGCAGAAATGTGAGGCAGTTTTGCTGGTTATTGCAAACACTCTACTCTTAGTCCTCTCAAAGAGTTCAATATCGCTGAACCTTTTTTTTTTTTATTGGTCTGGTGACATTGGGATTTTTTTAATGTTATCCAAAATTGCTGTATCAGAATTTCCTTAGATCTGATTAGATAATGTATAAAGACATATAGAAATATATTTTTCTCTATATCAAGACAGCCAAGCCAGTATACCCACCTGCAAAGACAGCCCTTGAACAGTTAGTCTAGCCTTTTTTTCCTCCATCATTTGCAATATGTTGTGAAATTACAGTGAGAATAACATGTGATAAGATACATGCACTGAGGTTAAAAAAAAAAAATCCAAGTCTAATGTGGTCTGTACCTATTTTATTGTTTAAAATTCAGCAGTGGCCTGAAAAAAAGGGCATCAACCCCTTTGGAGTAGCACAGGATTCAACAGCACATTCAAAGTCTTCCTTCTGGAAAGCATCTCTGGGATGTTTTTCAGCAGGGGTTTGTTGTTCTCTTTTTATAGCACACCAACCAAAGATGTATTTGATTTCTTCATGTAACTGCCTGGCTTTCTTAAAGGGTATAGTGGAAGTTCCTTTTTCAGAAGTTACTCTTCTTTTGTTGCCTTTTTGGTTTAGGGGATGCTCGTGGTGCCCATTGCCTTCACCTGCTCTGCTGCCAAACCACCACAAAAAAAACCAAACCAAACCACAGCTAAGCACTGCCACTGCCTGGGTTTGAAATGGGAGACTGAGGTCTGTAATGGCAAGATAAGGTATTTTACCAGCATTTAATTACAGTCCTTCATTAAGCAGGTGAATACAGAAGTAGCACAAGCCCATTAAATGGTAATACTGAGTTCTCATCAAGAACTTTTTTATTGGGAAATCCATGGGAAGAGGTTGAAAATGCCATATTCTCTCCCTGGTTATTTTAGGAGCTCTATGGCACCAATACCCTTTTTATAACTCAGGCTGGTATTTCAGAAAATATCTTTCCATGTCTACGACTTGTTTCCAAAACTGTTAATTGGGCTTGTGGGGTGAAAGGCCATTCCAAATGTAAAGCTGCTTCCCAGCATGCTTTATCTCAGGATAATCCTTTTATACAAGGAAATTAAGGAACAGCATCCCATGCTCTCCCTGCGGTTTGGCAGGCTCAGGGAAATTGATCCCTACAGTTTTGTGGTGGATACAGACAACAGCTAATATGGCTTGAAACCAGCTTTGCTAATTAATATATGATTTTTTTAAAAACGTCTCCTGAAGGGAGACGAAACGATGCTTTGGAGAAGGAGTTGTTTGGATTTTGTAAACCTCTCTGAGCTCTGTGTGTGTTGTAAAGGCTTGGAGAAGGAAAGGAGAACCAGGGGTGCAAGTGAGGGCTGGTCAGTGAAAGTGCCTGTTTGGCATTCAGCAGGGGTTCAGATAAAAGCAAGCTTAAAGAATGGGAGGAAATAAACCTGAAAATTTCAATATTTACTGCCGCTGCAAAGTCTATGCTAGCTCTTGTTTCCTAACTTTGAACAAAGATATAATAGACATGGAAAGATATAATAGGCAGTAGCAGGGTGAGGAAAGACGTGAAATCATGCAGGCAGTCAGGGAAAGCAGACAGACATTCCCTGTCCTCATTGCCATTTTTACCTTTGTGTGCAGGCCCCTTTTTGCCCCACCAGCCCTCAAAATAGTCCAAAACTTTCCATACAGTCTCCACTACCTCCCAACCCTTTGGCAGGTCAGGGGAATTGAAAAGCAAGGTATTTAAAGCAGAAACAGGTATTTTTATTACAATGGTGCATAGTTAGTCCTGGCTTTGTTAGTATCTTTTGGTCAAGAGGGTGGCAGAAAGACCAGTCACCAGTACAAACCCCTGGGCTGGCCAGGATTAGAAAATTGCAGTGTTTTGATGTTTGAAAAGAGAAGAAGCAAATGCATTTCAAGGGCACAGGTCCACTTGCAAATTTTGCTGTATTTCCACTTGAGGACAGCTGTCTGAAACTAGGCAACAGCATTCAGTATTGCACATTGTCCTCTCGTTCCCTGCTTGCTTAAGGAAGGTGTGGCTTTAGTTGTATAATGCTGTTCTCCATCTCATCTCCCTGCCTGAAATCATAGCACCATTCATTTTTCTTTTATCTGAGAGCTGCTACATGACTTCTTCTTCTTCTTCCACTTAAGAGCTGCAGCGAGAAGGCAGGGCGTGGTGTCCCTGCACCCTCATGACCACGATGTGCCTATCCAGCACAAGGTCCATGAGGTAAGGTCCATGGTGCTTAGGTCAGTCTCCTGTTCCAGGAGGACATCTTTAGTCTGATCACAGGAATGGGGAGGAGGTGAAATACATTCTATTTCTCACAGTCCTACAGCGAGAGCAATGACCTTCCATCTGCCAAGGGGAACCCATCACAAATCTGACATTTTCTCGATGCAGGAGGAATAGGCTGCGGTGCTACAGATTTGCTACTGATGAAAAACATGCCCATTCTGCTGAAGGCTGATGTCCAAACTGTGGAGGCAGGCTGAAAAAGACAGGTTGCTTTGTGGGGAGAAAAAAAAACAGCAGAGAAAGACTTCTCCTCTGCTTCAAAGGCACAGAAAGCTAAATGAGCCATTCACATCATCTCCATTTTCTTCAGAAGAAGTGGTTAGGGTCTTTTATATTTTATCGCCCTCTTCTCCCCTTGTTCATGATGAGAAAAAGAAAGAGACAACCAGTTAAATATCTGATGTGGAGGAGCTGCAGGCTTTCTTTGTGCAGAGATATCTCAATTCTCACATGTTTATTTTCATACTCAGTTTTCATATACTGAGTGGATCGCTTATTAATTGTTAAATGACTGCTCTGCAGTTCAGTTATGGAAATGATTTCTACTTCAGTACCACTTGCCCTTGAATGGAGAACAGGAGGTCAACCAAAATTAGATAACTTTTCTTTGAACCTTCTACCTTTCGGAAAAAAAGATATGGTTCAACATGATGCCTGTCAAGAGGACTATGAAGTTGTGTGCTTTGAAACAATCCTTGTGGCCAGGCTGTTTTGAGGATCATGTTGAGACCTGGTGTCCTTACCTGTCCTGATTAGACTTTCAAACAGATGAATCCAGGTGTGGTGCATTGTCTGTAGTGCAGAGTTTGTATTCTATTGCTTATATTCATTGCCAGGATTAATTTTGAAATTGCAGATTGAATAAAACCAAGTTGTAATATTAACCGAGGCAAGAAGAGCTGTGTGGGCAGAGCAAACAGCCCCTTGGCTTCAGTGGGATTCTATACAGGCATAAATGTCCTCCCACGCTCATCTCTTTTCAGGGTTGCACCTACAGCTTCAGCTTTCATTGCTTTTCCTCTTACACAAGAGAAAAGGCTGGAAAAAACAAAGGGGAGTTGTGTATTATGCAGCAAATATGAGCAAGGACATATTCTGTAGTTAAAAAAAAAAAAGGCAAAGGAAAATGCAAATCTGTAGCTCTGTAGCTTTTCCTTTATTTTCAGAAGAGCACTGTATTCCTCTGGTGTCTCCCTGCTGGCACATAATGCTGATATTTTTGTGCATTTGATCCGAAGGTCACTGAAGTCAGTGCAGAGATTCACACTGTCTTTAGTGGACTTTGCACCAGACTGAGCAAGAGCTGCTGTTTTGCTGATAAATCCAAGTGCGATGCCTGTCCCGTGGCTTTGGAACAGCAATAGCAGCAGTGCTGGGGGGGCTGTAAACAGGCTGCACTACAAATATGTGGCCGCCCCCTTTTCTGTGGAAGGGTTCTCATGGTGAATTGAGAGACAGCACTTTGCTTTCTAAAAGAAATGAGAAAAAAAAATCAAAAATTATTTAGGCCAATTTTTTTTTTCCCCCACTTTGGCTTTTTTCCCCCTTGTAAGTTCACACGTTTGAATTACAGAAAAGAAACAAGTGTAGTTATTTTGGTCCCACTGAGAAGATGTGTTTGCAGTGGCAGCCTAACTCTGAGTAACCCTCTTGTCCTGATAAATTCTATTTTTAGATCAGGGTATAGATAAATGCTGTAAAAGCAACAAAAAAAAAGAAGCCTGTTTGGTCTAACCACTTTGTCTTGTTAAATATTTTAAGAATGAAAACCTAGCTGAATGCATGCTGAACTGCAGGCATGTTTTCAAGCCCTTGGTACATTGTTTATGTATTTTTAGATGAGCCCTTCTGCCCAAATGCCAGCAGCTTTTCACTCTCCATTTAGTGGTGTGTTCCAGATCTGCAGGATGCGTCAGTGTGCCAGGGACAGAGGGTTAATGTTCCTGGGAGGAGATGGGGATGCTGCTGGTGCTGTGTGTGTGCCTGTGAGGATCTGTTGTGCCAGGCTTGTGCTCTCCATCCTCTGCATGGTCAAACACCCTGAAGCAAAGGCGTGCCTGGCATCACCACGGTGCCGCGGATGCAGCTGGGAGAGGCGTGCACGAGCAGCTGCCCTTGAAAAATCATTTCTGAAAAAATGCCATTTTGTGGGCACAAAACGTATTTGCTGTAGCTGGGTTGTGCTGATCTAAGAGCTTGGGTGCAAGAATACAGGGACCTTTTGAATATGGGGCTTTTTGAGGGCATTGCCCATTGCTGTTACGAGACACAAGTCAGCAGAGGATTTGTGTGGCCTTTTCCAACCACTTGTGAAACTTGCAGCCACCGAATAAACACGGTTGTACTTTTAGTTCAGCTCTGAGTGTTGAAGTATTTCAGCAACATGTTCTGTACAGCCCTCACCTGCTTTTGTTTCAGGCAGGTGCCTTTTAGACCACAGGGCAAGTATTCACTATTCAAAAAGGAGCAGAAAAGAAGGTTTTGAACATGTCTTATTCCAAAATGCTGATTCAGAGTAAGTCTAATCTTCAGTCTCTTCTCTGAGAAAAACAGGTGTGGTCTTGACTGAAGACTGACTGGAAGGAAAAAGCCAAGGTCTTCTAGCCATTGCCATTAGCAGGAGCCAGCATTGTCTGCTCTCATGGAAAAGAAACTGTCCTAGCATTGTAGAACATAGTATGTTTTGGATTGGGAGAGGATATTCCTAGAGGATATTAATTCCTGCTCAGCTTTTATATTTGGTGCAATACTTTTAGGCAGGACATTAATGTATTCCTGAGTCATTTATATAACAGATAAACATTAAGGAGCTGCGGGGGAGCAAGAAAGATCTGTTTGGGGGATGCTAACCAAGTCATTCAGCCTGCGAGTTGATTGTACACTCAGCCAGGATATGCCAAGTCTGGCAGCCTCCTAAAGGTCAGGAATTCTCTACTCAGGTTTTCCCGGTATTGTTTAACTGAGATTATTTTTAAATGCAAATCACTTAAACTGTGTCGAGGGAGTTGATATAAAAGTAATTCTTAAGCCCGCAGTTCATTACTGTTTTCCTGCCAGTATATATTGCAGTAACAGAGAGGAACGTGGCTGACATTGATTTGATTGAATAGACAGTTGCATTAAAAGCACAGAAATTTCCCTGTGTAATTAAGAGTTAAGCAAGTGCATGGTCTTGGAGTCACCCTGTAACAAAAACATGTCCCAGTGATAAGGAGGGCTTGATGCTGTGATATGGTACTTTCCAAAATGTGTAAGGAAATGGTAAATATTAACATAAAGTAGTTGAAACAATTCTGAGAAAGTGTTTTTTGTATGATGCTGAGCAATGCTTGATTTTAATTTTTTTGCCATGCTGAATGACTCCTGTGTTAGATAGCAGGTAGGTTAAAATGTAATTAATATGAATTCCAGTCTGACTAATGTTCTTACTAGAGGAGCCGAATTTAGGGTAAAAGCAGAAGATAATTGAGTAAAGGGCTCTCTTTTTCTTAGACTAATTTCATTCTGCAATTAAGTGCTACCAGATTTTAAAAAAACAGAGTCTAACCCAGGTATTTGGAGATGAAACATGTATAGGGAAAGCTGTAGACTGCTATTTCAGTGCTCTGAACCAATCTTAAAAACACCAACCAAACAAAATATGGCACAAGAAAACAAGATAGAAAAATGCAGATCAGGACAGGAAATCAGTGGCTCATAAGTGAGGAAGGGCATTTTCCCTTTGAGGTCCCCTGCAGAGGACTTTCACAGAAGAGCACATCACCTTGCAGTGGTTCCACCGAGAGACTGTTGCTAGTGAAGAGCTGACACAGCAGACAGAGCTGGAATAAGTTGATGATGGAGCTTTCTGGTCACTGATATCTTTGTGAGCACTGCCAGTGCTGGAGGGCTGAGGGGAGCCAGAGAAAAGCATGAACAAGAAGATGAGAACCTGATACCCTCCCAGAAATTCAGTGTCTTTCCTTTAGTTTTTAAATACACACGTTGGTTCAAATCTCACAGAGATACAAAGATAATGTAATTCTTTTATGCTGTCTTTATGTGCTTCTCCTGTACAGTTTGGTGAAGCTTGCAGGTATCAGTGTCTTTTTTTTTCCTTTTAAAACCTTAAATTCTGCCAAATATCCATAGGCATGGACTGGGGCATCCACATGGAGAAAAAAGGTAGATGCAAATTTAAAACATATTATTTTACTCTTTCCCTAAGACTGCATCCTACGACAGACACTGTGATTGCGTAGGATCCCCAAAAGCTTTCTTGTACAGGAGGAAAAATAATATGAAGCTTTCAGTCTAATTTACACTTTTAGAGTGATTGGAAACTGGCAATTGTGTTTATTACAGATTAAACGTGATTCCACATGAAGTTTTTATGAACCATCTCCCACATGGAGGCTAGACCAGTGATGACCAGTCTTTGAGGACAGATTCAGATTAGATATAGGGAAGAAATTTTTTACAAAGAGGGTGGAAAAACACTGGCACAGGTTACCTGGGGAGGTGGTGGGTGCCCCATCCCTTGGAACATTCAAGGTCAGGTCAGAAAGGGCTTTGAGCAGCCTAATGTAGCTGAAGAAGTCCCTCTCTAGATGGACTAGATGACTCTAGCTGGGTTAGGTGAACATAAAATGCCTCTTCCAACACAAACTATTCTATAATTTCTAAAAATTAACCACAAGCCTCTGAGTAAGTTCTTCCTAAATTCGCCCTCAATAAGCCTTGGCCTCGAAGGGTCACAGCTCTCCAGAGCTGTATGGCCTATTTCATCTTCTTGTAAGGACTAAACAGCCGTGCTTGTAGGACAGGAGAAGAGCAGGACTTTCTTCCTAATCACGCTAAGTGATATAAATCTCTGTGACCCATCTGCATGGAGGTCTCTGAAGCACGCCATTTGGTTAAACTCCTGTGATGGCCAGTGACTGCAGCAGAGTTGAGGGGGTAGCTGGAGTCTCACATAGTTGAAGATGTTGGAAAAGGGTGTCAGAGGAACCAGGTAAGCAGGCTTAGCAAACACCAACCAATCAGGTGAGCCCACATAGAAACTTCCAGGTATAACCTTGCAAAGAGCTATCCATAAATGAGAATGAAATTTGCATTTTGTCAGCATAAACAGGTCTGGGGTTTTTTTTCTGAATTGTGTTGGTAGCAGCAGAACTGTGGCTTCCCTAACCTTTCCTTTATGGCCACAGCAATCTGCCATGTGAAGCAACTCAGCATTAGGGTGATGTGGGGAATACATAAGGTTAAAGGTTTTGGTTTTTTTTAAATCAAAAAGAGAGGAGGTTGGAAGGCTTACAGAAATCAATGCAGGTTAATATCACCAGTTTGAAAACAGCACAGCCACATAGAAAGTGTGTTTTATATAGTAAGGCTTTCATAAAAGTGTTGTCTTTTTTCCTTGTGAATGATTAAGGATAATATTATTCTTGTTAACTCTTTGATATGAAACATATAAAAATGACACAGTAGTCTAGTTTCTAATTAGTTGTACTAATATACTGATTAAAGTATGGTTTGAGGTTTTTTTAGAACTTCCTGAAAAGAAACCTGTGCTTCCAAAAGACAGGAGGAGCAGCAGGTTAAAGCATGTGCATCTCTGCATCCATAAATGCTCATTTTTCATGTAGGGTATAAAATGCGAGGTAGACTATTTTCAGGAGGTTGATAATGTAAAAGGAATGAGATTACATTTGCTGTGCAGTATCAGGGACTTAGTTTTATCCTCCTGGAATTGTTCCAATTTCTGCAATCCTTTATCTGTTTAATCTGTGATATTACAGGCTTGATGTTACATTAAAAGTATTAAAAAATCTGCAGTCGAGTTAACTTTTTTTCTATGGGGATGTAATAATTCGCTTAAGAGGTTCCTGGTTCATGTAATACCAAAATAATGGAGAATTAAAAGGCACTTTCAGTTACAAATATTTGTGCTTTATTTTATACAGTATTATGGAAATGAATTGCACTTTACCTTAGAGTTTTTGAAGACCATGATTATAGGTTTGTAGGAAAAATAGCTCTGAATTGAATTAAAAATAACAAATTTAGTATTGTCAGAAATGTGGTCATATGAAATCAGTGGTTTGCCATCCATTCCATTTTTTTCTGGAATTATCTAGACTTGCTGTCATTATCATATGACCCAGTATATCTTGCAGAATATTAATGAATATAAAAATAACTTCTGAAGTTTGCAGTGGGATCACAATTGATGCAATGTGATAGAAGATTTGAGGTAGCATCTCACACTTTTACCATTCTGCTTTGTTTTGTAGCGGCCCTGGGGTTTTTTTCCCTTTTTCCCATTTATCAGATATTCCCAGTAGGAAGAATCAAAATGGCAAAAATAAATCGCTCTCACAAACATCTGACATGAAATATTACCCCCCAGTGGAATCACCCAGTTTAATGTGGTATTACTGTCATTTTTGAAGAAGAAAATATAAGCCCAAATCCAATGTTTTTCTTCTTTTTGGGTCATCCATGCAAGATGAAGTGCAGCTCATTGTGTATTTTGACATTCCTGCCGCAGATGTTTGCATCGAAGAGTCCCATAAAGCCACAGAACAAACCCCAATAGCTCTTCCCCAGGCAGCCCTGATGAGTCACCTGGGAACTGTGTGCCCCAGTTGGCAGGGAGAGGCCACCCACAGAAAGCTTGGGAAGCAAGTGATAGTGCTGAGGTGAGTTTATCAGGGTTTATTTATTTTTCTGCTATCAGACAGTACAATAAAAAAATTCCCACAGTAATGAGTAAGTAAAAATAGTCTACAAGGAAGGGAGGTTTCTGTGACAGAGCTTGGCAGCATTGTTGCAAAAATGACTTTTGGATGTGCCTTTTCCAAGGAGAATGTGTCCTTGCACTGTTAAAAAGTGTCTTAATTCCCATTTTAGATTTCTGGTTATGTTGGGATTTTTTTTTTTTATTTCTTTTCTCTTGCCTTTTTTGGAATGGGAGAGGGTGTTTGGAATTTTTTTTCTCTCCCCCCCCCCTTTTTGTCTTTTTGGGGGGGGAGGGTGTTGTTTTAGTTAAGGTTTCCATTTCTTTATCATGCAAGCCTCTAAGCAGGTCCAGCTAGACCTTGAAAATAATATAATAGAATCTTATTGTTTCTGTCTGTGTTAGAGAAATAACCCTAACATGTTAATGCCTCCTGGCAATGGCCAGGGCTGTTTGCCAGCTTCCTTCCTCTGAGCCAGTGGGTTCTACAGGCAGCTCCTGCTGCTGCTTTAGAGCCACCTCTGCTCCCACTGCTTCCAGTGGAATGTGCCAAGGAATGACTAGAGAAGCCACTCTGGACTTTAAATCTATCAACTTAATAACCATCCAAGTGACCCCGACAGAGCACTGAGCAAAAAAGGTCAAAAGGACTTTGATTGGTTTGTATTTTTTTAACTTGCCAAGTGAAAGACCCTGCTGTCAGATCTGTGATGCCCCTCTGCCAGTTCTCTAGGTTTCCTCACTGGCTCTTTCCAGAGACTTTCACCCACAATTATAGTCTTTTAGGGATTAAGAAATAAAAAGAGGGATAACTGAGAATGTGCAGTTCTTGCTTGTGAGTATGAGGGGCTGGATCGTACTGGCTGCTCTCGTGCTGAGCCAGCAGGGAGGGAGTTTCATCCAGAGGGAGCATCAATACCTCCTGTAATGGAAGTAAGGTATAAAATGGGGACTGATAAGGGAGTTCACCATTATTGGCCGCTAATCCTCATGGACCTGTTGGAATGAGCCCAGAGGTGAGTGACAAAGGTGTTCCAAGGGCTGGAACACCTCTGCTGTGGAGAAAGTTCGGGTTGTTCAGCCTGAAGAAGAGAAGACTCTGGGGGGAGCTTAGAGCTCCTTCCAGTGGCTAAAGGGGTTACAAGAGAAATGGAGAGGGACTTTGGACGTGGTCATGGAGTGACAGGACAAGGGAGAATGGTTTTGAACTAAAAGAGAGGAAGTTTAGAATAAATACTGGGAAGAAATTCTTCCCTGTGAGGTTGGTGAGGCACCACCAGAGGTTGCCAAGAGAAGTTGTGGATGCCCCATCACTGGAAGTGTTGAAGGTCAGGTTTGATGGAACTTGGAGCAACCTGGTGTAGTGGAAGGTGTCCCTTCCCAGGGCAGGGCCTTGGAGCTAGATGAGCTTTAAGGTCGCATCCAACCCAAACAATCCTATGATTCTGTGGTTGATTTTCTGCTGAAATACTATTACACTTGTGACTTGGGATAATATTCACAGGGTAGTCCCTGCAGGTGTTTTACTAAAACAGTATTTACGTGACATTAACAAATTTGACATTATCAGATAAACCATTTTTTTTGTTAACCTAACTTGTCCTGCTGAAGAAGGTTGTATCTAAACCCATGCACACATTTTCTTTTGCTCCACAGAAGCAATCTCTTAATCCTTGTTTGCAAAACTGGGGGGGGAGGGGGGTGGTAATATTGACAATGGATTTGCTCTGAAATCAGTATTTTGTCTTTTCTGTTTAATTAATGCATTGGAAATAAACTCACATTTGTTTCTGGTGGGTGTTGCTGGAGAAGATGTGTGTGCTGTGAAATCCCAGGCACATTTCCTGTGTGCTCGCTCTATGTGATGCAAGCTGGCCACAAGTCCATGACATCTTGGGACTGGCTTCTTGTTTTATTTATCCCCCACTGGCTTTCCTGTTTGCAGCCTGATTTGCTTGTATTGTGAACAGTCAGATACTCATGTGGTGTTAACACATGGCTGGTTTAACCATAGCCCTGCTGCCCTGCTGCTCTGGTGTGAGCCGAGCCCACAGTCTCTGCAGTGGGCTTGGAGTGGAAGTCAAAGGTTGGATTTGGATACGTGTTCACAGAGATAATTCTGTTTGAAAGAGAACTACTGGTTAGCTTGTAATGCATGTGGCTTTATACATATCCTTCTGTTTCCTCTGCATGTAAGACAAGTATTATTCAGACATATAATCTTGCCTGAAGTCCTCAGGGGAGTGGTGGAACTCTGCTGGGCTGGCGGGTGATTCCTGACCTCCTCCTGGACTCCTCCTCCTCCTGCAGGTCAACCTGGGGTGAGCCGGGTGGGATCTGCAGGTGACTCCTGGGCCACCATCCCTTCTGCACAGGACACTGAGGCACCTCTTCAGATGGAAAACTATGCATAGTTGTCCCAAGGCATATTACAGTATTATATTGTTTTGGAGGTATTTCCTGCAGGTTTTACTATCCAAGCGAATGTAACACGCTGAGAGGTTTGACAGTCACGACTCCAGAGTCTTTATACACTTAGTTACTTACATAACACATACCTGGTCGTTTTCCTGGCTAACAGAGGAGGTGGGAGTTTTGCTTAGGTGCAGAATATTTTGTGATCCAGAAGGACAAATGCCATGGAGTAAAGAAAAATAATTACTTATCTCTTAGCCATGAAGAACTCAGAAGTTGTTAAAAAGCAACAGAATTTGTTTCTATGGGAAATGTTATGCTAGAAATTTCTTTGGTTCACCCTTTCGTACATGTGACTAAGAAGTGGAGAAGGAAGTTCCTTTTTATTTTAATCATATGTCACTGAATGGTTGGGCTTCAGTCCCCCCAAAAAAGGCAACACTTCTGAACTCTTCTACTCTTGTTGATAACTGTTATTGAAATTCTGTGGTCTTCGATTCTTTTAATTAAGAAAAAAGCCTCTCCTAGTAAAGCACTTTACTTATCAAAACCTGTTAATAAGAACAAGGTTGCCTTGCCAACAAGTGAGTGCATAACTGCAGCTGTAAAACTGTTTTATCAGCTCATCCTTTCTAAAAGCAATGAATGTCTCTTCTGTCTCCGCTGACCAAAAAAATTGGGAAGGCTGAAAATTAATATGGGTACTTAATCACAACGAAAGGTACGAGGATGTTTGAAGGCAAATTGGGTTAATGGTGACATCACAGATTGGGTTTTTACTTATGCAAGGGGCAGCTCAATCTTTAAAAGATCCTAATCTAAAGCAAAACCTAAGACAGGAGAATAAAATATCTTCCAGAGCAATGAAATTACATCGAATCCCAGCCTCTGCAGAGCAAATTACTGCATTGCCTGTCCCAAAAGGAGCAGACCTAAAACCCTACAATACTTGAATTGCTCCAGGAAGCAGCTGTGTGAGTGCAGAAATCCAGCAGTGCTTGGCTGGCTGGATGTGTGCACACAGTCATCAGAATCTGATGATTTTTTACTATCTAAAGAGTGCTTTCCTGGTAATTCAGGATGGGATAATTCCTTCACAAAGAACCCTTGATGGTCTTACAAGCACCACATCAAGTTGAGAAGGCTTCTAAGAGTGGGTCTGGCGCCTTGGCTGGTGGCTTTAAAATGCGACTGTATTTTGTGTGAAAGAGGATCTAACTGGACAAACACTGCATTTCAGACTGTCTCAATTCCTTGAATGCTGTGGAGCTCTCCCTGGGTGAAGGTGGAGTTGACTCCCTCTCCCCTAGTTCGTGACACTGGAAATAAATATAAATAAAAGGATATGTGTATTCAAAGGGATTTCTTTTGGTTGCTCCAAGATAGTGGCTAAAACTTAAAAATACTAGATGTATCAGAGTTGCTAGAAAACATTTTAAGTAGCTGCTCAAACTGATGCAATAGAGAACAATTGTATTTTTTGAAGTTTTCAATGTGTGAGGATTGATTTTCTAAAAATACATGGGGATTTTTTAAGTATAGTTACTGAGATAGAAAAAGATGTGCTTCTTTTAGCCTCTCATATAAATATTTTTGCAGCACTCTGTTGTTGCAGCTCCTAGAAAACCTGATTCAAGGCTGGGGGCAGTTTGTGTTTCTTGGATGTTTGTTTTGCAGCTACTTTTTATAGCTCAGGCTCAGGAGTGAGATGGGAGGAGGGGTGGGAAAAGCATGTGGAGAGAAAACCAAGATGTTGCAGGAAATGGATGTCCATTCCCACACCTGCCAGAGAGCATCGAGCTTGGCTTTCCAGCCTGAAGGTGGGGATGCTTTCACAACCCCACTTGTGCACATACAGGCAACTTTTCCCAAAGACCACATCCACTCCTGTGGACGGCTCAGCTGAAGTCCAGATTTCAGTCTGGGCAGCAAATGTGCTGGGCTTTAGTTCTTTGAGTCAGTGACTGATTTGTTCCAATTCCGTTTTGCTTAACTACAAAGGATCCAAGTGGACTGAATTACTTTTTAACAATAAGAAGTGTCAAAAGGGATGCCTTGTTTCTTGCTGAGTATGAGCAGAGACACCAAATTTGTCCTGGAAGACACCTAGGGGAACAATAAGGAGTTTTGAATTCACAGCTCCATCTTATTTTTTCTTCCTTTTTACATGGAGTATATAAACTAACAAAGCATTAAATAAAACTAAGGCTCAGTTCTGAGCAGCCTGATTTACAGCGCTCTTGGTCACATTTTATGTTGGTTCATGTGAGAGTGGATAACCAGACGACATCCAACCCACATGGGAAAGTTTTAGCTGCTTTATAGCTAAAAGTATGTTTTATGAGTACACTTACACTTGAGTGAAGTGGCAGTATCTTTGTGTAATCAGTTTTGTTTTGATCAATTCACATTCCTTTTAACTGACTAAACCTGAAGAGGAAAAAAAAAGTCCTCCTTATGTCTTAGGCTCACGCAAAAACATCTCCAGATCTAGGCACCTCAGTCTCCTTTCTGTTCACACTCCCTGTGTGATTTAAACCATAAAATCAGCTTTAGCAGATCTTAAAGGTTGCAAACTCTGTTTTGGTTAAGTCTGTTGATCGAGCTCACATGACTTGGGGTGCAGAGTTGTGGCTGGAAAGCCTGAGATGTCAACAGGAGTCTGGCCTTGGAGGTCATCCTGTTGAGGACCAGGATCCAGGGCTGCATAGCATGGCACTGCCACTTCTCTGAAAGGTCAGGATAGAAATCAATCTGTGGCTGGAACACATGTGGAGGAAGGAGAGGTCAGGTTACAGAGGAGAGAGCTGTTGTCAGATCTCGTCTGTGAAACGAGACTTGTAATGTGTTACAGATACTGGGATTATTTTAGGGTGGTGAGAAAAGCTTCTCCTTCTGCAGTAGCTGTTCTGTGAAAGACAGCTCAAGACTTGTTTCTAGTCAGGTCTGGGAGAACAGGGATGTTAAATCTGGAGAAATTTAGTGGGAGTCGAAGAGGCATTGGCCATGCCGTCCCAATTTGCAGCAATTGCACCAGTTGGGCTGACACTGTCCAGTTCTGCTCTTTTCAGGGGAGAATGGTTAACTCCAGCAGGGGTCTGCGATCTGTTTTCTGCATGATGCTTCACAGAGCCCCTGGGGCTAACTAATAGATTGCTTGAGATTTGACTTTTCCAGTGCTTCCTAATCAAGGAATGTTTTGAGAGATACTTCAGGGCAGACAGGAAGATACAAGAAAGATCACTGCCAAATGGAGTTGAGCTGTCAAATTCCTCACCAAAGATTTCTTTCTGCACTGTGACCAAATGTAATTATTTTTCTCAAATATTGTTCTTGTAATTTTGTTTTGTAGGAATCGGAGTTTCTCTGTCTGGAGTTTGATGAGGCCAAGGTGAGCCAGATGCTGAAGAAACTCTCAGAAATAGAGGAGAGTATGACTTTGTTGACTCAGACTACGTAATCAAATAAAGAGATTGCAACTTAGGAAAAAAATCACCCTTGGTACTTTTTCATAATTCCTGTTTCTGCACATAAAATAGGTGACAGTGGTTAAATTATAACTGCACAATGCTTTCACAACCAAACATGGGCTAAGTCACACTGTGAACCTTTCTCATCCCCCCTCTCAGCCTCTTCTTCAAGGTGGCAGCAGCACTGTTTGCACAAAGCTTTGCATAACCAGGCCTTAGAGTGTAGCATAGCTTTTCTCTTCTTCCCCTCAGTCAATTTTGGAGTAATCCAGATGTTGTAAATGCTGGGCTGGATGAACAGCACAGGTTAATTGGCCAGTTGCGGCAGGGCAGAAATGAGCAGAAGAAAGAGGCAAATTAGGGGGTACTCACATTTATCCTTCCAGACCATGGACTTTATAGGACAAACCCACCCACATGACCTCTGTCTGCTTAGAGCTTAAAGCCCAGGAGAGCAGATGAAGAGACACAAACACACATTTCTGTAATGGGGAGCCCCTGTGCTGCTGAGGATTAAGCGGTTCCCAAGGGTGTGAGTTGGCCAACCTGTCTGGCCTGCTCACTCAGACCTTCCTGGTGCTGTGGGGAGCCAGGGGACAGTCAGGGGAGCATCTTTAGGGTAGTGGGAGGTGCTGGCTTCCCAAGAGGAGCAGCCCTCCTGCGTGCGCAGATCACCTGATCCAGCTACTTCTGCCTGCCCTTCAAAGCCACTTCTGATGTGCATCCCCAAAGACCATCCACCCTCGTCAGCTCAGCTCTGGCTCCTGAGCTGTAGTGGTGCAACCCTGGCATGGAGCTGCACAGTGCATTTGAGAGACCACTGCTTTGTCAGAGCACAGTTTAACTTGGCTGCTCTTAGTCTTGTTTGTCCCAGTTTGTTTTGACCTCAAAAAGCCTTGGATTAAACCCAAAGTTTCAAGTGTGTTCAGCTTGGAATGTGGGTAAAAAGGTAAATGCCCTTGGCAACCTGGCGGGGTAAGGCTGTATCGATAAAATGGTTGTGTGAAGAAGGTTGAAAGCAGAGGCAGATAAGGGGCACCGTGGTCTGAGTGCCTGAGTTGGCTCGGCTCTCAGCAGCTGAGGGTGCCCACATCTGCGTCGTGACTGCACAGCAGCTACTCCCTCCCGGGGAGAGAGGCCTGACAGAAGAGTTTTCAGCTTCACATGTTTCCATCCAGGGGTGCACTCTTGTCATGGCAGGATGTCTAACCACACTTCAGTCCCTCAACAGCACAGGAGGAACTGGAGGGGCTGTCTGAGCTGGCCGGCTCTTGCATGGAGCATGACGGTCCCTGCAGGAGAGCTGCCTGCTGGTCCCTAAAAGGGGAGGATACTGCCTCCCTTGTTTGCTGTTACTTAACCAGAAGGTGTGCACACACATTTGGTTGGAGGCTGCATTGATTCTTCCCATTTTATATTAGCTTCACAAGCAACCTCCTCCTGAGCTAAAATTATACTGAGGGCTCATACCAAGATAGAGATGACAACATAAAATGTTCTCGTGCCATTACTAAAGTACCCCTCACTGCTTCTCCTTGTGAATTTATTGCTTGTGGTGTTGCTAGATTGTACTTGGATGCAGAATCTCTTCAGGGCAAGGGAAGGGCACCTTTTCCCATCTGCCTGGTTAGAAGGGAAAACATCACTCAAGCCAATTTGTGTCACTGCATAGGGAATTAACTTTACCTTTCCCGTGCCTGTCCTGCTGCTGCCTTGTCTCAAAGAGCCACCTGATTCTCCCCTCTGTCTCCTGGAAGGACTGCCCAGCCCACAGCACCTCACTTTCCCCACATGTTTTGGATGCCTTCAGCTGATAACTTGTCGGAGAGGAAGTGGACTGTAACCACCAGCAGATCCTCACATCAGTCACTGGCTGCAGCACCATGAGTGGTTTGCGATTCTCTCAACTTTCCATTTGCATTTTCAACAAAGTTCACTAAAATGTTTTCTGTGTTTTAGGGCATGGCTACCAAAAAAAAAAAAAAGGTCAGAGAAGGATTGTGATCTTAAGTAACTTCCACTGTGTCAAACATACTTATTGTTTTATTTTAACATGGTCAGAGGATAGGAAAATGTGCTATAAATGGAAATTAAAAAGAAACAAACTGGGAGCAGATGTCAGGAAGTATTATTTCATGCAAAGAATAATAAATATGTGGAATGGCTAGCAAGGCAAGGAGGCTGAGGAAAAAAATCTTGGAGACATTTAAGATAATTGGATACTTTGCTAGTTGAGGTGTGAAGTTAAAAAAGGGTACATTTTTATGGATGGATGCTTCACTCTCTTCCTAATCCTCCCTCCCCTGAATATCTAATGATCCAGATTTCCTTCTTGGTGGATCTTTGCAAACTACAGTGCAAAGCAAAAAACAAAAAGTAGCTCTGTGTGTTAAGGCCCACGCTCTGCTCACCCCTTGGTGAGAGCAAAGCAGTCACTGGGCAGCAGAATCGTTTCTGCTTCACAAAGTTTGATGTGGGCAGGGAAAGGGGATGCTGTGCTTCCCCAGACTGCTGTAATGCTCCACTGCTGCTGGGGCACGGAGAGTGGATTTACTCCTTTAGCAGGACATGCCTTCCTACTGAGATGGTTTGTGTGTGTCCATCCATCTTCCCCTGCCTACAGTTTTTTGAACCTTTTGGCTGAACTTGGAGGAGACAAGGCCTCTGATGCCACTCTGCTTTGCTTCTTAGAGTGAAAGGCACAAGCACCCATGGCTTTTGTTGGGATTCATGGACATCACTTGCTATCTATGGTCCTGCTAAATATCTCTGTGGTGTTGGCATATGAGAGCTTCTGCGTATGTGCTTCAGGAGAGATTTCATAAGCCAGACTCAGCCTGAATGCGTGGCCAGGCAGCTCGTGCAGTGGCTGGGGCTGCACATGGGTGCTGCCTCCTGCATGGATCCAGTCAAGCAGACGTCCCAGCACAGCCCTGCCAGCCAGAGTGGCCTCATCCAGCGCTGAAAACCACTGCTTCCTGCTGTGACACCAGCCCCTGTGTCTGCGTGCTGAGCCACTGTGACACCTCCTCCTCTTCCTCCTGCCTTTGGTGAAGCAGCCACATGGCAGTGTGCCCCACGCTGCCAGTGGAGCCTGCCAGGCACTCTGTAACTTTACAGCAAGGACATGAGCAGTTCAGCACAGCCAGAGGAGCGAAGTGAGGGAGATGGGGAAGAAGGGCTGAGGGAGGGCACCTGCCTGAGTCCCACCTGAGAGGGGTTTGTTTCCCTGCCCAGTCCTCAGGGAAGGGGCTGGGACACAACTCGTGCCATGCTCCAGCATCCTTATCCTTGGAGAACTGCCCTTCACGCCTGCCTCCTGCAGCTGTACCCGCCTGCTCTCTGCTTTACTGACCACTAAAAACCACTTGTGGGGGGACAGCTGGGGCAAGCTGGGTCTCCATCAGCATCTGGGTGTTTAACGTGACCTGCACGGTGTGGGCAGAGGCAGGGCAGGCAGTGTCCAGGCAGATGTTACCCAGGGCAGGGGACAGCACCCAGCAGCACCACTTCTGCCTGCAGTTTGGGTGATAACTTGCAGGAGCCGCGGTGCATTTGCCCTGCCACGAGCAAAGGCAGCTGCTGCAGCTCTGGCACCACGTCCTCGGTGACTCACCCTACACGTGATGTGCAGCCCATCCCGAGCTCTGCCGCCTCTCTCTGAGGACTCACAAGCAGCAGCCACGTGTTGTCCTTGCAACCTTCAGCTGGTTCTTCCTTACATGTCTGCTAAAATGCCCTGCAATTCATTCCTGCAATCGCTTCTTGTTTTCTGGGGATTCCTCCAAGTTGCCATTCGCAGTATGATCTGGTGCTCCCTAAAATATCTGGAAGAGCTGTCGCCTTCAATCACATTACACAGTTGGCAAGCCCTGCACTCACTCTCTGCTTGGCAAGACAATTACTCTTAGCACCATTTTCTTTTTTTCTTGGTCTGCATATGCCCAGAACTGCTAAATGTTTAAAGCACCTCTCTAGGCATATCTGTATTTGAAAAACATAATGGTTTAGGCACACCACACTTTCCCAAATGCAAGCCAAGTAAGTGATGTGTTTCATAATGCTTCGGGTCATGAAAAGCAGCAGATGGTGAGGCATATTTATTTTATATTGGTGTTGATTTACTTTCCCATTATTCAGGTTACTTAGTCTACTTAGTCTCATTTTACATTCCTTTGGTTTTATTTTTCTTTCTTACAGGTCCTTTTTGCAAGTGCAAATATTAGGGTTTGTACTTTTATTGTGTTTCACATGGGAAGGATTTCACAGGAGCCCATGACCTCTACATTTTATTGTGCTTTAACTTTATGATAAACTGGTTGATATTTTGAGACATTTTCTTTCCTGTATGTCAGTTCTTTGCTGCATACTGATAAAATAAATCCCTTTTTTTCTGAGATTTCCTGATTTAAGTATTTACTGACTGACTGCAGATGCTCAAGTCTCTGAGAAGTTTTACCCAAAGACTCAAACTTGCCATAAGTTGCTCACAGAAATGTTTTCTTCTCCTCCTGGGGAATTTCAACAGTTTATTCATTCGTTCCAAATATTTATAAAGAGGTGCTCAGTGCTGGGGACAGAGGGAGCCTTTCTAAGAAGGGGAATGCAGTGGTCCTTTGCAGCAGCCACTGACGACTTTTTAATGCCTTTTTTTTCATGTGGCTTGCGACTGGAAAAACAGATGGTGACTCCTTGCCTTGAAGCTGGGCCTGTTAAAATCCACCTCTTAAATTATCCCCAAATCCCAGGGAAGCATGGCTTGGGGTGTCTTTTAATCCAACAAGAAGGGTAGAACTGCACTCCTGGGTCTCCCTCGCCATGGCATGAGGTAAAAGCACCAGCACAGGGAGGCAGGCAGCCGTCACCATCAATGCTTTCTTCCCTCAGTACAGCAAAATAAAGCTGTTTCTACCCATACAGGTCACACTGACTCAGCCAATCCTTTCCAAAGCTTCAGTGAGTCCCCCCTCTCCTCAAAAAGGACACACATACACCAACAAAGATGCCTTTCCCCAGTAGCATCAATCCCATGGGTGATCCCTGGAGCCACAGAAGTCCCCAAGGACATGGTGCATCACTTCCCATGGAAAGGTAGCAAGAGGGATGCAGCTACAGCCTCACCTAGTGAAAATCCACCTCTGAACTGCCAGTACCACTTGGGAAGTATTCCTTTGTCATGTCACTTGAGCTTGTCCAGGCACAGAGTCGTGGGTGGTAGAGGCTGGTGCTGTGAAACTTTCCTCCCATGTAATGGGGGTTGATCATCCTCAAAGTCAAGTTCCCAAATGCCTTGCCCTTCGTCCTTCCTTTTAGTGGTAGCAAGGCGGATCTTGCTATGCAAGAAATTGCAGGAGAACAGGTTTGGAAGCATGTGAGAGGGAGGGGGCCAGGGCAGCCAGGCATGGAGAACCCACCTGGGGGGGGTTTGACCCTGGGGCGTTTTGCAGGTGGCCCTTGGGGTTATCACAGCAAGCAGGACCCAAGGGGAGGTTCCTGAAATGCAGAGCTGTCAGGGGACGTCTGTGAACAGGGAGGTAAGAAATATTTCTCCAAAGACATTTGCCTGTTTCTCATTTCCCCTGCAAGCAGGTGACTTGGATCTTGCATTTTAATTCACTTAGTGGTCCCAGCACTCAGCCATTAGCTCTTGTAACGAGATGGTATTGGAGAATACACAAAACCTGGTAATTGAATAAATGGCATTTTTGGATGCCAGCAAGTGTCTTGGACCCTTGAAGAATGACATTTTACAGGGGTGGATGGGAGAAAAACTGTGATCGTAGCACAAAGCCCAAAGACATAGTGTTTCTGAGAGGAGCCTGGGAGGAAACAATCCTTTGGGTTTGATGATACATAATATTTCTGCCGTACTTCCTGAGCTTTCTGGCCAGTTGGCAGCCCTGGCTGATACACCACTACCAGGAAATTACATGATACAGTGCATTTCAGTAATAAGTGGCACTCTTCCTGCCTTGTACATCAAACCATTTATGGCATTAGAGTCTTCATGGCATCTCTGTTCTTGGCAGCAAAAGAAACAAATAAGCAAAGCCACATCAGGAACAGATTGCAGACTCAAGCAGAGAGAGGTGTCTGTTTGATCCCAGTTACCTGTGAGTGGTTCAGGCCTCTTTCTGTACTCTCAAAGCACAGCAGCCACTCCACCACCCTCTGCAAAATATGTGGTGGCTTGGTGAGCTCTGGCCTCATCCAGGCAACCCCTTAAAATAAACTCACCACTGCAGAATCTCAGAACAAATCTGCATTTTTCTATGCCTGAGGAACACAGTGTGTAAAGTTAATCCCCTCTTCCAGGATCCTGGGAGGCAATGGCATGCAGAAGTACAAGGTTAAAAAAATGCCATCAAGAAGCAGTGGCTGGGAACCATAAATACCTTAGGCACATGAGATGAGCAAGCAAAGCAACTGGAATTTATAAAATTACATAATTAATTTTTCTTTGCAAGGACGACAAACATTCCCGTTTCAGCTCTCTCAGGGCCTTTGACAATTGGGCTCCTTTCTATAAATAATATTATGTAAGTTTATACATTTCAATTAGTGCTTGTTCTAGCCTCTCACAGCCCAAGGATGTTTTCACTCCAGTTTATTATTTCAGCTGTGGATAGATCATTTTGCCTTAGTGCATCTATAATGGGGTTTAAATTAAGATGCTTGCAAGCAGCATAATAGTAGTGAAATAGTCTTTGGAAAACATTGGTACATACCCAGTGAGAATGAAAGAAAGAAATCAACTTTTCATTGCATTATGAGACAAAATGCCTGCACTCTGCTCTGCAGGGCAGGAGCAGGATTTCTCTGTCTGAGGGAAGGGCAAGTGCTGTACCTGGACTGCATTGCAGGGCTGCTGGAGACATGGTGTAATGGCCATGGGTGCTTTTTCCCCAGAGCACAGGAACACTTCTGAGTCATCCTACAGCCTGGTAACTACAGCATGCTGCAATCAGCACTGGCAGAAATGCTCAACCCCAAAGGCTTAATCCCCAGCCATTGCTAATTAGTACAGCTCCATTAACTCCAGAGGACTATTTACATGGGGGAGGTTAAATATGTACAGGATCAGGCACAAAACCTGCAGCGATTTTGTACATGGGGCAGTGGTTTTACTAATTTATGAGGCAAGATCTCATCTGTGCTGTGTGCTGGTTTCTGAAGTTTTATTTATTTATAGTGAGCACATCCATGTCAGGGGGATTTCTCCATGAAGCAGTATGAGCAAAACCCATTGTGTACTCTGATTATGTTGCTGATCCCAGTCCTTAATGCAGGAGTCATCTTCCCTCCGTGTCATTTTTCAGTAACCCATAGGTATGAGTCTAGATATTAAAACTAGATATGTGGATTATTTCATTTCCCTTTCTCCTGTTTTGTTGGGGTTTTTTAAATTATTTTTCCTGAAGTTCATCTGCAGATCCTACAATAACAAGAGAAAAGTTTTCTGATCTCCTCCTTCTATATAGTGTAATTCAGATACGCCGGGGGCCACATCCTGCACTGAGGGTGGGCGCAGTATGATGTGGGCTGGGCAGTAATGAGTGTGTGAAAGTCAGCACCCTGGCATGGCAAATAGCCTGTGGCCTCTGAGGTGGCTTTTACGAGAGTAAATACATGTGAAAAGGTTACAAGAGAACTGCGTGTCCTGGGAGAAATCAGATGAGCGCCCATGAGAAGCCATCAGCAGCCAGATGGTGCAGGACAGGGACTTGGAGCTGGGAGTGAGGCCCCCGGGGTGCTCTGCAGGGCACCCAAGGTGCTGGACAGGTCCCTGCACCCAGGGGCTGCTGAGCTGAAACCAGGGCTTGTAACTCCCATCCTGACAGGGTCCCCAGAGAGCACAGGGTCCGGTGAGTGTCTTGGAGGGCGCCCCAAGGCAGCCCAGTTAGTCCCATCCAACCCAGCCATAAGAATGAAGCTTCTGAGACAGGGCCACTCTCTCCACCCTGTTTTCAGAGACCCTTCTGCTCGTGCCACCCAAAGAAGGAGCCCTCAGTGAGGAGTGCCAGCCCCAAGCCTGGTGGCAAAACACCCTGTGCCTCTGCCACTGGTCTGCAACTCCCGTGGGCTGAGCAGGATTTCACTCTGGTAGCAGCTGCGAGTGCTTTGCCAAAAGGTTGGGAGTGTCTTGGAAAACCAACTGCACAAGGTGTTGGCGTAGTTTTCCTTGCCACCCAGAAACAGTCAGCCTGGATGTCAGCACCCTCCCAGAGAGGGGACTGGTTTTAATTGGAGTTGCCTTACCCAGGCTGGCACTGGGGAAATTTCCAAGGGAAAATCACAAAAAAGAGGCTCATCCAGGAGATGCCTGGAGTCAAGATGGTTTAAAAAAATCCAGGTGACGTGTGAGGACTGGCAGTTTTCCCACATCTGAGATTTTGCTGGTGCTTAAAACTGCATCTGCTAGGAAATAAAAGCTAAGCAGAAACACTTCAGCTGAAGTGGGTCCAGAACATTGTCTCCTAAGTGTAAATAGTTTTCTCGCCTTTGAAGAGCCTCAGCTGCAGCTTCTTCAGTTTTGTGGCTCTTCAAGTCATGCTGCAAAACACTGTGGCATGCCTTTGAGCCAACGTAAGGAGAGGTGTAAGGAGCTCATGTTTCCAGGACACAAAAAGGGGTTTTATATATAGCAGGTGTTTTTGGGGATTTTTTTACAAATAATTATTGTCCAGTTTCTGCAAATATAGAAATTGAATTTCAAGTGAATTCTTCTCCATCCACTTGCATGCACTCTGCACTTCTGTGCCCTTTGTCTGCCAGGAAAAGGAACCCCACTTGGAGGAAAACAGTGTTAGTTACTGCAGCCTTTGTCAGAAAAAGGCAGGTGTGTCCTTCCAGAGCAGAGAAACACTGACTTTAATCCAAGCAGCTTGGGGAGTAATTATTTTTGGCAAATGTGAATCAATATGAGCACAAGGCAGCTCTGCCCACAGCTTGCAAATGAAAGCACACACCATAGCAGGGGCAAGTTTCTTTCCACAATCTCTCTCCTGTCCTGCTTTGCTTGCAAGAGCGAACTGCAATGTTCCAAGAAAAAAGTGTTGCTCTGAAGCACATGGATGGATGTGCCAATCTCTTCAGCTTGGGTGGTTTTGCCAAAGCTGAACCTACCGACCACACCTCCCCCATCACATCAAGGTACAAAAGCAAAGGGAGGTGGAGCAGAACTCCTCTGTAGCAGTTGCTGTGCTGGTTTGCAAGCATGTAGCAGGGGGAGAACGTGGGGAAAATGACTCCATGAGGAGAGCACTGAAATGTTATGTTCATGTTGCCGGCAAGCCTTGCTGACAAACTTTACCTACCCTGGGAGAGGCTCTGTGCTTGTCTGAATTCCAGACACGGGTGGGAAAAAACAGGTTAATTCCAGTAGGAACTGAGATGCTCCAGCTTCAATTGCATGTTCTCTTGGCTCTTTTATTTTTTTATTGCTCCTGAAGTGCTCACATGCCACAGGAGCAATCTTTAGACTCCTGTTATTATTTAAACTTTAACCTCTTGTCTCCTGTTCTTATCCTCTTTAGTCCCAGAAGCACACTTTGGTTAGTCCTATGCTTTCCACGTGTCCTCCAGCCACACCAATCCGTCTGCAAAAATCAGGATAAGGTTTGGTCCATCACAGAAAATTAATTCCAGCTGCACTGGCCTCATGGGAGAGTTTTCCTTCAGGAGAACCAGAGATTACTTAAAAGAGGGAGGTTGGGAAGCATTCCAATGTGTGTGCCAGCAGCATTTTCGGCCCAGGTGGTAAGTTTTGGAGGAGGAGCTGAGACTTTTATATATATGAGACATTAATATTACTGGATGCGCTGTGAGGGGTCTGGGACAAACACTTCCATAATGTAAATGACTGCCGGTCATGCTGGACTTACAGGTGCTCCCTGTGGAAAGGAGCCAGGCGGTGTTTCTGAGGGGATGGGGGCTGGTCCCTTGTGGAGAGCTGCTGTGGGGGACGAGTCAGCCGTGTCGCACGGGCGACTGCAAGCAGGGAATCCTGTGCCTGCTGCTTTTCAGTAGCTGGGGGAGGACAGGACGTGCCTACAGCCATCGCAGCGACTCTGAGGGATGCGGGGTGGGACGTGCTGTGATGTGACTCCCCCACGAATGCAGCACATGGCCCCTGGGGCGAGTGCCCCACGGCCGGTCCCTATCTCACAGCAGCCGGCTCTGTCTGATCTGTGACTTCCCTCACCCTTGCTTTGCTGCAGTGAAACAGGGACAGCAAGATAACCTTGAAGATTTTTTAACCTGGGACTCATTCCCACTTCTCCTTTGCTCCTGGCAATGTACCAATTATTAATTAACAGGCAAATGCTGGTGAAAAGGCCAATGTACATAGTTCATTTCCATAGATATAAATGCAACAGTCCCCAGGTCAGCTTTTATTACAGTGAACCCAATTGCTATGAATAAATAGCCTGGGAAAAAAAAAAAAACCCCAACACAGAAATTATTTTGAACTTGATAAAAAATAACAGTTGAATCCTTTTAAAAGATTCTCTTTCCTGGCTGTCGTGCACATCATGCTACCCATGGAAAAACTCAGGCAACAAGAATTTGTGTCACTAAGTGACATAACACCAATGCCCTGAACGCACAACTTCCCTGTAACCAGGTCCTGGGAAATGTTTGGTGCCCTGCAACTCCCTGGCAGGGGCTGGACACTGCATCTAATCATTTGCATCATGATGCTGAGTGAAGGTGGTATTTTTGAATATGTAGGCAAAAAGGTTATTCCAGATTTAGACCAAATTAAAGATGCTGCACTCAAAAGCATTTGCTCTCTTTCTCAGGAATAATAAAAAATAATAATAAAAAAAAGAACAACAATGTACTACTGTGTCTGTCACAAAGCTTAGCTTTACAGACCTGAAATATGAAAATCCTGCTTCTTCTTATTGAAGCAAAGTGCAAAACAACTTTGACAGCACATTTTTCAGGCCTCTCTTAGTTCCACCCAAGCACAATCAGCCATCCAGGAGAGGCTGTACACATCTGTGTTTAGATCTGATCCCTTGCATCCTTTTTCATCCTACTGTGTGTGCTGGAGATGGCCCAGGGACTGTACTCCCTGGTCTGGGTGCTGTTTAGAACTGTTTCTCAGTAATTAATGTATAAGGTTGTGTCAAGTCATGACATAGGATGGTGGGACATCAGGTGAATTTGTGTCCTCGCTTGACAGTGTTTTTTTTTTCTCCTGCCTTGGTGGCTGTAAGCAATAGGTCCTGCTGAAAAGGGAGAAAGATATATAAATAAAATACATATGAATCTGAGGGTGGCTGAGGTGCTTCTAAACAAGATGGGGTGCTGGCTCTAGCCAGTGCAGGCAGAGAGGGGGCGTAGGAAGGAGGCTGGTTTAAAGAAGGTGGGCTCTCTTTCACTGTGGCTTTCCGTGTTCCCTCGCTTTGCAAAGGAGTTGGTGAGCCTGGTGTTACCCAGGGTGCTCACCTCGTCCCCTAAACCCCCTGGGGACACAGACCTGTGGGGAGGTGTCCTGTTCCCCAGTGAGTGTGTGGGGCAGGAGGGAAGTGGCTCTCAGGCTTTGGAGTCAGGATGGGATGGGGGGGAGAGTTGCTTTATAGGATCGTTTTGTGCTAATGAGACTGTTAAACCTGATGAGTGTCAGGGGAGATTTGAGTTTAGAGCTGGAGCAGTTTTCAAGCCGTTGCAGCAGAATGAGGTGCAGCCCCTGCTCCAGGACAGGGCTCACAGTTGTGCTCACAGTTTCTTAAACCAGGACTTGCTAATTGGCAGCATCGGGTAAGAAACCTCCCTGGGCTTAACGCTTTGCCTGGCGCTGATGCACGGATTTGGGAAAGGTCGAGCTGCCTGCCTGGGAGAGCAGCGCTGGAAAGTGAGCTGAGACTTCACCCTTTGCTGGAGTTTTTGGGGTGTAGCTGCACCGAGCACAGCAGGGGCATCACAGTGAGGCAGTGGTTTGAAAATACCCTGTGATCAGTGGCAATGTTGGTTCTAGGTATTTTCCTCCTTTCAGCTCGCTCTTGAGGCTCGGCTGCCAATTGGATCAGGGAATATATTTGGATTAAAATACCTCCCCCTCCTCAAGGTTTCAAAATGCAGCCCCGTGACCAGTTGAGTCGGTGTGATTACAGAGGAGTAGGCATGGCCATGGGTGTGGAACTGGGAGGAGAAATGTCTTTCCCCCAAAGACAGCAGACCATTTCACCACTGTCCAAACTTTTCGGCTTTAACGTGTTTTTCTAGGCTCCTTAGCACCCGGTGTTACGTGATACGCTGTTCTACCTGATTATTGTTTTCTTTTTTTCCCTCAGTTGATCTCAAAACATATTGTTACGAAATCTCCCGTGCAGTGGAGCCAAGCTCTTGGCTGCCAGACACTTAATTCTCCTTTCCAGCCTTGTGTTACTTAATGGACAATGATGCTTGCCGATTTAGGGTAATTCCTCCCTTTGCTGTAATCTTTCTACTTTGATGAAAAGGACAGCTTTACTCAAACGTGAAGTACATATATAAATATTTGAAGAGGAATGAAATATGCAACGTCTCTCTCAATGCACTGTGAATGGGAACATTTCTTCCAGACTCCTGAAGGAGATTTTAAGAGCAGCTACAGGAGACTCACTGCAGGTCTTCTATTGCCACCCAATATTTAATGACACAGAGTGTGGGGAGCTCAGTATGTGCTGTGGGTACTCATGATGTTTACCAAACCAGTCATGTTTATGGCTGTGTACAGCAGCTATTGAGTCCTGGTGAAAATGAACAGTCAAATGAAACTGTATTTTCATGGACCATGGGGGCATACGTACCCCTTCCTTTACAGTGAAAACAGTTTTTAAATGATTGTCCCAGGTGACATTGAGATAATTCCTTTGATTGGGCCTCTCCTTGTACTGTACCAAGAATGCAGGTGCTAAAAATAGAAACAAATGGCATGTGTTCATTTTCATCCTGTACAGGACAAAAAGCTCAGAGGTTCACAGTCCATGGGACATGTAAATCTCCCTGCTGGTTGCTGTTGATCTGTCCAAGGCTGAAGACTCTGCTCTTGGCTGTAGCAGCACGCATTTTTACACTTTATTTCAGTAAGCATCCTGGGTCTTAAGAGATTCCTTTAGTTTGCTTCAGCAGGGATATTTGGCTAGGATTTGTAGTCACATCAGCTTACTAAAAACACGCAAAAAAAAAAAAAAGGAAAGAAAAAGAAAAAAGAAGGTTACTAATGAATGAGTCATGCGTGATTAGTATCAGCCCTGGAAGGCAAATCTCCAAAATCGGAAATTCTCATAAACTTATTTACTAGGGGAGCCTCGACAGCCTGAAGCGCTCCTGTTGTTCTCCCCGCCGGACTCGGTAACCAGAGCTTTGGCGGCGGTCCACGCAAAGCCGGGCCAGTTACAATTACCTGCCTCGGAAAGGAGCAACATTAACAACAACAACAACAACAAAACAGAGGTGGTGATGTGGGCCGGCATTTTCCAGCACGGGTGAGGGGTTTACGTGGNCCGGCCCCTGAGGGCAGAGCGCGGCGGTGCGCGCCGTCCCGCTGCGGAGGAGGCGCCGGGACGGGACGGGACGGGACGGGGCGAGCCCCCGCCTCCCTCCCCGTTCCGCGGCATCGCCCTCAGGTGCGGGGCCGGGCAGGCGGTGGGAGCCCGCGGCGGCTGCGGGCAGAAGCATGGTGGGTGCGGGGGCGGCGGCAGCAGGAAGATCCCCGGCGGAGACCCGCGGCTGCCCGGCACGGGACGGCGGGGGGGGCGGGGGCGCGCNCTTTGGCGGCGGTCCACGCAAAGCCGGGCCAGTTACAATTACCTGCCTCGGAAAGGAGCAACATTAACAACAACAACAACAACAAAACAGAGGTGGTGATGTGGGCCGGCATTTTCCAGCACGGGTGAGGGGTTTACGTGGTAAAAGAACCCAAAAAAGCACCAAAGGACAGCCGTGCTCAGGTGAGGCGGGGCCGGTGCCCACAGAGCAGCGCGGGGGTGCCCCCCGGCCCCGCCGCACCCCTCGCCGCTCCAGCAGCACAGACGCGTTTTCTGAGGCGAACACCTTCCAGCGGCCCCGGGGGGAGCCCAGGCCGCCGCCGCGCGAAGGCCGCTCCGCGCTCCCGCCCGCGCGTCTCCGGAGGGACGCGGCCGTCCGGCAACCGCGGGGACCCCGCCCGGCCCCG
>VWZF01006911.1:138020-168377 GCA_013396755.1 Sclerurus mexicanus
AGATTTAAAATTAAAATTTTTTAACTTAATTTTTACCTCCCCGGCTTTCCAGGTCGCGATGTCTCCCTTCCTCGCAGCCCCCTGGCTTGTTTGCGTTACTCACCGCTGCGAGCTGGCGGTGGGGGGCGAGCGCTCGCAGATAGCACATTTACTTCAGATTTGGCTGGGATTCTTTCTTTTCTAAGGGCTTGGGGTTTTGGGGGATTTCGTTTCCCTTTCCCCCCGAAGGGAGGTGGGGTTAAGCCCGCGGAGCCCCTGCCCCGGCAGCACCGGCACGTGTTGCGGCCGGAGCGGGGACAGGCGCGGTCCGCCCGCATGGGCGAAGCTTAGGCCGGCTCAGCCGGACCGTGTGTTTGCCTTTTTTTTTAATCATCATTTTTTATTTTCGGAGCCGGTGCCGAAGCCGTGAGCTGTGTTTGCCCCAGGGGAGGCCCGGGGCTGGGCTCGCCGCAGTGCTGGGTGCTGCTGCAATCCCCGGGGGCAGGGACAGGGGGTGCGGAGCGGGCACATCGCTCAGCTCCGGGCTCGTCTCGGCTCTTCAGTAACACAGTAGGTTGGGTATTAATATCTGCCAAGCGTCAGGATTTTGCGGCGTGGTGCTTGAGGTTGTCGCTCTATGGTATGGACCTGGGTGAAGCTGAAAGGGGAAAATTATGTTTTTGGCACAATTGGCCTTGAATATACGTGCTCCTTCTCGAGATGACACTTTTTAGTCCTTTGAACTTCCTGAGTCGTACTGTACCCTGTCGGGGGTGGGGAGGAAGACTTCAGGTTCCTCGCTCTGATTGTGGCTAAACTGCAGCTCACAATTCATTAGTCATTCTGCAAAAATTCGTGGTGAAAGTTACTTGAGTAACCCTTTAATCCGGCTTCCTAAAATGCTCAGTGCTCTTGGAGTTGATTATTAAACAATAATGTTTAGTTTTAACTATGCAAATCAAGAGTTTACGTGGTTCAGTTGGGGCTTTTTTTCCCCTGTGGTTTTTTCTTTATACGTTTTGGACAGAGAAAGTGGGTTTGGGCACAGAGGAGTTTAATCTGGACGCGGAAAGATGCATGCATAAAATTACATACTAAGATATATACTCTTAAAGTTGTTGAGGAAACATGATTACAGCGTTCTCCTTTGAGGAAATTTCTGGTAAGCTATTCCTCCCCAGCCTTAAAGAGAGACAGCCCGGAATATAGTTCCCTCTTAAAGCTGCTTAAAACGGTTTCTCGTTCTTGCAGTTCCGCTTTGGCGTCAGGTTCTGGTGGTGTCACCGAAGGAAGGCGTGTGTGCAGGGTGGGGTGGGGGAGCAGATGACACCCCGGTGAGTGGTACAGTCGGTATTTTGTTCAAATGTCTGCTGGCAAGGGCTGCCCTGTCACTTAGTGACCCAGCCTAATGCCTGACAAACTACTGGAGGAGTTGAATTAGCTCCGAATTATTACGAAATGCGTGGAGGAAACGAAACAGAGAATCAGCTTTTCTCATTCAGCAGATGTAATTTCTAATGTGGTTTTTCTTTTTTTTCCGGGGCTGTGAACAACTTGATACGATAGTAAATCTTTGAAAAACAGTATTGCCGTGGAGGTGAATTGAAATACAGAATGTTTGTCGTATACCTAAAAATATAGTACTGGTGGTTAGAATGAAAATACTTTTGCTTACAGCAGCTCCTGGTTTTGCTGCTTGCTTTAAACGTGTGCCTTTCTACAGGAGATGTTGTGCACTACAGTTGTACGGCTGTACCTTCTAGCCAACAACTAGAATTTATTTAAAATAATTTTGCAATCTGTAAAGTGGCTTTGCATGGATTTGTGCTCGTTTCTTTTTCCCATGTACTATAAAAAGATGAGGAGAATGCAGAAAAGCGAAGTACAGCAGCAAGGTAACACTGCTGAAGGGACTTGTTTTGAAGGTCATGCATTAGATGAGTGGGAGTGCATCGAGCTGTCTGATGCCCTGTCTCATAATAAGTAAAACTTGTTATTCTCCCTAGGGATTGTTCCTAATGAACACAATGTTGCTGGTGGTCAAAAAATTTATTGTAATTGCCTGGAAGCTCCTCCTGAAATTTTTAAATACTTCTGAGTTATGAAAACACTGCTGAGGAGAGCAGTATAGAAGCGGTGTTTGCTCAGAAAAAAAGTAGTGTTCGATAAAAAATGAGAAGTGGTTGAAGTGTTTTTGTATTTCATGCTGACAAATTGTGCAACTGTCTGCATGAACAAGTCACAGTGTATACAGAGGGGAAAAAAGGCAGGATTTGAGTCTTCATCTTCTTGCATACCCACCAGACTCTTTGGAGAGCAAAGTCTTTCGGAGGAATGCTCCTCCATGGTGACTGGTCAATGCTGAGACCGTGAGGAATTGTCATTTTACTGCCACCTGGTGCAGCTATTTTTTTAGTGGGACTGGCTCCAACAGTGATTTTTCCTGTTGGCTTTGTAAATCCAGCTGAAGGAGAACAAATGGTGGTGACAAAAGACTGTGACAGTGCTGATCCTGTTGAAACATATGTCTCCTACAACAGCCAATATTGTCAGTATCACAACAGTCAAGAAGCACTGATGACTTGTCATTGACACGTGCACTTGACCGAAATCTGTATAGTCCTATTGCTCCAAATTAACTAAAGGGTAGGAAAAAGGTTGAACAGTGTCAATTAAAATCCTCAGCCAACTTCTTTGGAAACTTGTTCTTTTTCAGCAGTTTAATTCATTTTTGACAAATACATGTCAGATTATCTTGTAAAATCTTTACTTCAGACAGCTTGTGAAACTTCACAAAGTTAGTTACTTGATGGACTTTTTCTGTGTGCTGTCAGACTGGTGCCTTTTGATGGCAAGCGACTAAGCAGCTGTGTCAGAAATACATCAAGGGTTGACATTCCAGATCTTTGTGTCCTACTGTAAAAATCCCATTAATTTCTTCCTTTTCCATTGAAGCATTTGAAGAGTAGAGCCTGGTAGGCTTCTTGTAGGTTTGCCACACTTTTAAAGCTTTTTAAACAGTATAATTCTAAAACTGGTCAAGAACAGGTCAAAGGCAAGATGGGGGGAAAATGTTGGCCAGAGTATTCTTGTTGTGGCAACAAGTTTTTTTGTATGTTTTTGTAAAAAATGCAGAATAGAGAAAAATATGTATTTCATTTAAATAATGAGCATTTTAACATGTCTGATTTTCATGTTAATGTTTCTTGAAGGCCATTAGGATCTATCACCTTCCTAAAGCTTGAAACCATTTTTGCCCCTTTCATAGGTTGTTTGGTTTGGGATCTTTTTTCCCCTAATATATCTCCATGTTACATTTTCTATTACTCTATAGTAGAAGTGCGTAAGCAATTTTGAAGCAGGTAGGCATCTAGTTAATTTTTAAATTTAAACTTTAAATTTTTTTTTAAAGTATACCAATTTTAGTCCCTAAAGGTAGTTTGTAAGGTAACATTTTTTAACCAAAGTGTTAACAATTAATTTAGGTGGTTGTGATTGTGTGCACAAGCAATCATGGGATTAGTATTTGATGTTTCTGATGTGTCTTAGGCTATGTTCAAACAAGTGCTTATCACAGAATCATAGAATATCCTAAGTTGGAAGGGACCCACAAGGATCATTGGAGTCCAACTTCTGACCCTGCATGATTTGGTTTAGAGAAGAATTTGTGCCTGTGAGTGCAGTTAACAAAAATTGCTTTTGTAATCTCCCTGTTATGCCACGTTCTGACCTCACAAATATATATATAGATGGTTTTTTATCAGTTTGGTACTACTTCACAGCTTTATCCCTTTATGTAAGTAAGCACCCTTTATGTGCTTAGAAACCAGCAAAAAAAAAAAAAAAGGAAAGGTGATGGTGATAGAATGAAATACAAGCTCTTCCTGTCATTTTAGTACAGAGTGAATAAGTCACTAACCAAAAGTTTGGGAATAAATGTCAGATTTGTTCAGTCCCATTTTGCTTCTGCATTGGAAGAACTGACAGGTATCTTGGGTTTGATCTTGCATTTTGCTTGTATCTTTCTCTTGGGCCTTTCAGGATTTAAAAGGGGACTAAGTAAACCTCCCCAAGTCTCCAGGGAAAAGACTGGATCATTAAACTGTCTTGTGATGAACTGTGCAAAAGAATGATTGAATTGGTGTCTCATGAGAGGCAATTAGCATTTAAGTAAGGAAAAGAATCCCAGTGTGTGATGGGTGTGGTGCTGAGATTTTTAAAGGGAGAACTGATGAAACAGTTTTCATCAGCAGCTGGTTAAGAAACGTTTTTGTTTGAGAGAAATACAATAGTGAGAGTTGAAAAGCATTTAATTTGGAACTAGTTTTGTCCATCTTCATAAATAACTTCTGAAATTTAGCAACTGTTTCATCTTGAGCTCACAGAAGAGTTAGGCTGAGAGTGAATTGACTAAATCACTTATTTTGTAAATCAACTATCTAAATCACATGAGCAAGAAATCTTGATTTGTGGGTGGGAATAACTAATTTTTCTATAAAAGGTTAATTCTCAGCATCTCAGTGGTTTATGAACCACCAGAGGATATGCACATTTTGTGTGGAACTTATAGTAGAAGCATGGTATTGAAAGTTGATGTGCCCCATCNGCTTCCTGCCATTCAGCCTGTCCCGATTTTCCCGCCGAGAGCATCCTGCTGTATCCTGCTGCAGCTTGGGGGCAAGAGTGGCTAAAGCAGTGCTGCTGTCTGTGCCCCCCCATCTTATGTGCTGGTGCAGCTGTGTTGTGAACTGAATTGAGGAGCTAAGTGGGTTGAGAAATAACCTTTCTGTTTGCTTGTCTTCAGGGTTATACAGAATGTGAGCTATGCAAATACATGAATTCGTGGCCTGGGAAGGGGTGGGATTCTTCTGAGTTTGAGGAGAGCTGCAGCTGAATGGCACACTGTACTCTGAATTTACTGCTGCTTTATCTTGCTTGAGCAATTAGATTTTTTAATCTGATGTTTGAATGTTAGAAACTGGTAAGGGCAGGCTGTCTTTGGGATGGAAACTGATACACACTGTTGTTTTGCTTTTGAATAAAAACAATTAAAAGGCATGCAAAACAGTTTAAAGTTGATTACCTAAACCACTCACAACCTTAGTGGATATTTCACATGGGTGTGCAGGTAACAGGTACAGAAGGTACTACTTGGATTTAGAGGTCTCTAATCCAGTTAGATGATTATCTGCTGTTAACAAAAATGGGAGTAGCTGCCTAACCGGCTTAAAGATCTTTTACAAAATCCTCCCGGTACTTATATGCATCTTTAGCTGCCTAAAGCTCTGGAGAAATTGTTTCCTTTTCCATAAACTTGATAGGCTAGAACAAGATGTGTATCTCGGATTTTTTAAGTTTGAAGGAGGACAGTGAACTCCACTGATTTTTCTGAACTTTAAATGAATGATTCAGAAAGATGAAAAACTTTTACTGTACTTGTTAATTACACCTGAAACCAAAACCTGTTGAAGGCAAAAGTATTTTTCATCTATATGCATTTTGAAATATATTTTGAAATGTAGCTTTTGTGTTCTCAAACACGTGTTTAGTTCAGTACTGTAAGTTTGGAGGCAGATCCCAGAATTCTGACATGAATATTCACAGTATGAATTTGGTTTGAATTGACTTCTGAGCAACCACAAAGCACTTGCAGGGAAATATAGCTTGAGCTGACTGGGAAGCCCCAGCTTTGCATCTCATCACCCAGCCACTGGCTGCAAAGCAAGAGCTTGTGGAAGTCATTGAAAACCAGTGTTTGTTTATTTTTAACACAAAAGGATAGTGGTCGTCAGGGATAGGTAGTTACTTCATCAGACATACCAGGTTACACTGTACTTGCTTTTGAAACATAGTTTTTAGTAGTGTGTTTTGTGCTTGAGTCTAACATGGGCAGCAAGGCTAAGCAGAGGTAAGGTTTTGAAGACTTGAAGTATAGTGCTTGAAGGATGGTTTTGTTAGTTGTCTAAACAGTGAATGCTCTCTATGCAGACATAAAGGTAGTTGAAATATGGTTAAGGCAATACTAATTACTGGTTTTAAGATACAACTGGAAGAGATACCAGGAGGAGATGAGTTGTTTTGTTTGTGGAGATTATGGTTATCTGCATCTTGAATAGGTATATTAAATCACCTTTTTATTTCAAATACAGCACAAAAGTAAGAAGTAATACCATGCCTGTTCAGCAGACTTTATTTCTTTAAATGTCCCTGGAAAGCATGAGTCAAGTCTGCAGCGTGTTACCAGAACTAGCACTGATCCAAGTACTAAGAATCTGGGAGGAAGGTAGTTCATTGTCCACTTCCTTAGCTTTCTAGTAATTACGGGCAGCTAACACTTCATTTGAAATGAACCCCTGAACAGAGCAGGAGCAGCAGCAATGGGTGGGTCACGCTAGTTCAGTAGCAAACCCACTGAGTTGGTTACAAAGAGTGTTAGAGAAATTCAGACCCCTGGTGTATTTTGTTAGGGATGAGGTTGCCCAAACACTCTCTGCTTCTGGTGGATCAGTGCTGGGGCTTGTCTGGCCCTGCCTGTGGGACCTCTGTGGATGAAGGTGGGAAGAAGACCAGCAGTGTTGGGCTCTAGCAGCAATGTGCTGGTACATGAAAGCGGAAGCTGATGAAAAATGGGATCTGCTGTGCTCTGGACTGCGGGAATCTTCCTCATTCTCCTGCACTGGTACTGATGGTTGTGCAGCACAGTAGCAAACACATCTGGTGACGTGAGGCAACTGAAAAGTAATTGCTGTTTTATTGTTAGTTTTTTTTATTGGTCCTTTAGCTCCCTGAACTGATTCACCACAATCCTATCAGTGCAAAGGTAGGATGGGACTGTGCAGTTCATAGGGGAAGGAATAAATTACAGGAATGAGTCAGCTATGACTGAAACTCTTTTAAACTGCCATAGAACTGTACCTCCCAAACTTGTAATTGATGTGATGAATGGAAATTAATTTTCTTCCAGGAAATATTTCTCTGCTGACACTTGGTTAAACCCCTTCTCTCGATTCTTTATAATTTGCTGTTCATTCAAGCTGAAGCCTGTCAAGGGTAACTAAAAACTGAAGTTCTTAAATCAGAAGCTGGCAGCTCTGGGAATAACCCTAACAAATTTGCAATGTCATAATTCTACAGCTTGAACTGACCTTAGAATGACACGTGAATTTTTTTGTACTAACAAATTGGGAAAAACTTCTGCTACCATGTGCCCTCAAATACCAGTGTATTAAACTTTAATATTCGTTCTTATAGTGAGTTGAGATCTTACCCTTGGTTGTCAGTTTGAAATCTCAATTACTAAAAAACCCTAAAACCAAAAATCCAACCCCTTTTTACTGTTAAAGAAACTGACCTTTTTCATCACAGGTTGTTTGCTTGTTTGTTTTTCATGTGCAGTGAGAAGCACCTTCATAGATGTTTAGTGTGACAGCATGCCAGTATAGAATGGGGATATTATCATGATTACAGGGACACTGCCATGGTTTAAATAGCCTTATATAAGTGTGCTGTACCTGGGGAGATCCGTTGCTTTTTGATCCCTATAGAAAATCATGACCAAACTCAAGTATGCTATACCTGCAGAAAAATTGGAATATACATTAAACCTGGGATTGTTTACATAATACTTTTCATAATGACTAGAGGGCTTTTCTCGCATGTACCTTGATCTTCTATAGAAACACTTAATTCAAATATGAAACTGAACGTTCTTCCAGCCAATCCAAGGATTTAATTTTAACAGGTAAAAAGAAAATATTTAGGCCTAACTTGCAGTGAATTCAGTAGGTGCACCGTACCTAAATATCTTAATTAAACCCAGAACTTTTGTGAGAGACACTTATAATAACTTAAAGTATAGACAATGTTGGGATGATCTGACAATTTAATGGTATTTGACTCATTTAAAAATAGATGAAAAAATAGATCATTTTCCAGTTGAGGGTTTGGGGACTTCAGCAGTTTGGCTGGGGTTGGAAGTACTTATTGTGAGATAGCGGAGATCTGATGGTATCTCTTGCATCTGCAAGTATTCTGTCAAGCAGAAATTTCACATAAGCTGGTTTCAATGAAGTTAAAACTGGTTTTTTTTACTGTTGAACTACTTTGTAATGATGACTTGATGCAAACTTTATGGGTGTTGCTGCAATATTCCTAAGCAGCAATATAAAGTCAGCAAAACATTTGTTTCATAGATGTTATTTTAAATAATGTGTTCTGGTGTTTTTTCTTTTCTGCTGAAAGAGCGAGAGGAAGGGGAACACCTGAAATTAGTCAAAATGGTGACAGGAAACATAACTTACTCTGAAGATTCTGGAATTCTGGAACTGATACTCAGAATTTAGCATTCAGCAACAAATGAAAGGATTGTTTAGTCTTAATACCACAGTTGAAAGCTGACATCAGTAGTGTCGGGACAACAGTCAAGTCGGCTGTTAGAGGTAGGGAGTTTTGGATTCTCATGAAGCTTTTACAAACTTTAATATAGTAGGGATTTCCCCACCTTCTTGTAGCAGCTTTTGACAAGATAGCTTCTTGAGTTTCGTCGGAACACAACTGCTCTGAGCAATGCCTTTAAACGTTCTGCCTTATCTGATTGCTTTGAAAAGCAAGACTGCATAACTTGAAAACCTGCTGACGTCCAGGTGGTGGTAGTAGTCTGAGAAATTTAAATGTAGTGCTCACAGATCCCTTCAGATTAGCTGCAGGGTCTGCGCATTGCACCTTGAGGATAATCTGATTGTCTCCTGACAAGCTTGTTAGGATGGTGTTCTCACCTACTCAAGGCTGACTCTTGATCTCTGAGATCTTGAGTCTTGGTGGAGTGTGGTCACTTATGGCTTATGCTGTGGAAGAACCTTGTTGGAACACGTTCTCTCTGCTTGATTGTGACTTGGGTGAGGTTTCAGAGGCTGCAAGTGGAGTCTTGCTTTGTTCTTTGACTTCAGAGCCATCAATGTGTGGGGTGCATGATGACTTTATAGTCTTTGTGCAAAGCTGAGTATACTCTGTGGCTTGCACCTTACACCAAGCCTCATTGATAGAAGCCCCAAAAAAGTCTCCACAAATTCTTACTTGTGAGCTTCAGGTACTAAAGAATTTGTTTTTGTTATTGTCGTATCAAAAATGACCAAAGAGAAGGGGGAGCAGCGACAGATAGAAGTTCATTATATAGCTGTTATGGCAAATGTATATAGAGAAAATTACATCTTTTTGTTTAGTTATATTATATTATATTCTCCTGAGATTTTTTCTCTTATGTGGTAATAGCAAATCATTTCAACTTCTTGGGGTGTGAAAAATTGAGGAACCAGTATAATTCATGAAAGTTGAAAATATAAACAGTTTCAAAAAGGGACTGGACAAAATGAGATTAGGTTCAATTACATAAATACTCTTCAAATGCAAGTCTGTCTCTCATCCCTTATTACAGAAAACCAGGGGAGCATTACTAGAGAAATGCCTTGCAGTACCACTGTTTTTATTGAAGGTGGGGTTGCTGGGTTTTTTGGTGTTGCTTTGGGGGAGGGTTTTTAAGCAAAAATGTGCTGAAGATAACTAGTGGAAAACAGAATATGAAGTTAGTTTGGCATTTATTAAAACTCTTTATAGTTCTTTATGCCTTGGACTGTGTTTTAGGAAAACAAAAATACATCCTTTCCTCATCCTGCTCTTTACTCCTCCTGCTGTTTACTCAGGTCTTGAAATTTTGTGTACAAGTTGCACTGGTGTCCTCTGATATTCAAATATTGAAAGAGTAGAATTTCTCCCAAAGCTAAATAATATGCTGAAATATGTCTTAAAGTAGGTATATGCAAATAATTAAAACTAATGTTAAAGTAAACATTAACTGCTCTGAATTTCATTGCACTCTGGTGCTTTGAGTAGTGTGTTATCTTGGTAACTTTCCTCCAACTGGAACATTGTTTCAGGCTGTCTGTGCTGTTTGAGGAACACAGAAAACACGGACTGTTCTCAGTGGTAATCCCAGCGTGTGATGTGCTTCTGTAGGAGCAGAGTACTGGTATCTGTTCAGTATTTTCCAGTTCTTAAGATTTTCTTGGTTACTATTGAATAAAAGTGGACTTGTGTAAAGCTCAGAGGGGGAAAAGAGATATGACTGTGTGTAGGTAAAAACAGTGTTCAAGTTCTTTAAAGCTGGAAATAGTACAGACTTTTTATAACAGCCTGGGGCACTTAACATCTTCACATTCTAAAACTGTTGTTGCTCAATTCAGAAATCTCTTGACTTACAGAACAAAACTGAGCTATTAGGAGAACTGGTGCATCTTGCAGGAGGCTAGGACTGCTTTGTGGTATGTTCAGTAATTAAAAAAATTATTTTCAGAACTGTAATGTCACTATTGCACACACTGTGAGAAGTTATGCTGCATACACAACTTCTTTAAGGGATATTGGGCCTCAAATTGAAGTTCCATGGTAAGATCCAAATCTGCCTTAGTGCCAGTTACAGCTTGTCTCTGTGCAAAGAGAGAAGGGTGGTTATATCTGCTAGATACCTGAATTAAAACTTTGTTTTGCCAAATTCCTGATAGTTTAGTCCTGAACCAGTAGAGTGGAAGGTGTAATACCTGCAGGTAGTAAGGATTATCTTATCTTTTGTCAGCCCCAGTAAATTAATGGACTTTTAATGCTTGGGTTTAGCAGCCAGATAATGTAGAGGTGTTACTCAGCCCACTTAGAAAATACAGCATAACTTCTGTGCTCAGTAGAAGATACAAGTATTTGCTGTTTAAAGGCTGTGGCTTCTATCAGACTTGGAAGAAGGTGGAAAAGTTGGGTGTTTTACCTTGCACCTGCACAATCTGTTCAGAGCCTGGTGCTATGTCTGCACCAGGGTGTAAGTGTGATGCTGTCATAGCTACAGTGCTAGGAAGCCTCTTGTTAGAGGATGGTGGGGATTATGGATCCAGAACCAAGGCTCAGTTGTTCATGTGCTGTCATCCCCACTGAGGAGGGGAGATGTGTCTGCTTTGCTTCCTGCTGTGTGCTTCCACTATAGCTGCTGTGGTAGTTACCTGGTGTGCATCTTTGGTCAGTGCTGGGTTTCTGCTGGGTTGGTGATGAGGACTGATTTATGGAGAGGCCTGGCAGGGCACCAGAGCCAGTGGGAGGGAGGTGTTGAGTTTGAGCTCTGGTGTCAGGAAAGGAAGGAGGAGAAAGGCTCCATCAAAAGGAGTGGGCAGGTGATTAGATTGGTTCAGCTGCATGTGGTTCCACAGCCTGGGACAGGGCTGAGGCTGGAAGTACTTACTTGTGGGACCGATAGTGTTTACCATGCTTTCTGTGATGGAAGCACTGTCATCTTGCCAGACTTGTACTTTTTCGGATGAAAAGTTCTACCAAGTCTAATAGTACATGGAAATTTTTCTATATAGGATCCCTGTCTCATTTGCTGCAGGAGATTGCAGTCATAGTGTTTTGAAGAATTTTGTTAAGCGTTTGAAATAATCTTTGCAAATGGTATCTCATGTTGAGAAGAATCTCAGGTCAAGTATCCTGATGACTTCCAGAGGTGTTGAATACTCACAGCTTAGTAAGCTGTGGGCTATGACAGATGAGCTGTGTAGTGCTACATATCCTGAAAAATGAAGCTTTGGCTGAGCTCTCCACAATCCTGTGTTTGTTGGCTGTTACTAGGAGGGAGCATGTCGCCCTGTTGCCTCTGGAGTCCTGGGATCATAGGTCAGATACCACATCATTTGTTGTTCTAGCAAGCCGTGCCAGAGGACAGGGTAGATAAGCACTGCTGGGCATGCCGAGCTGCATGGAGTAGTACAGAACAGGGGACAGCTGCTTCTCCAGTGTTTCTGTGTGTACTGAAAGGGAAATGAAGAAAAAGAGTATATAGTTATCTGTCTTTAGTGGAAGCTGCTGTAGCAGTTGAAAGAAGAAGATAAAGTTTCTTGGAACTCTATATGACCAACCAGGGCTTTGTAACTGTTCAGCTGTTTAGCTTAAGTGATGGCACTGACCACAAGTGTGTTTTTGACTTTCTATAGAAGAAAACTACTTGAAAATTAGAATAGAAACTTCTTACCTGACTGAGAATAGAATAATAAATAAAGTAGATTTGTCCAGAGTGTATACAAAGATATTCAGATGGTACTTGAGGAAGAACAGGGATGTTTCTGAGTGGCCTCTTGTTTCTGTGAGTGGCTTTTTATTTCAATTCAGAAATACATGCACCTCACCTTTGGATTTAATAAGGATCCAGGACCAAATAAGAGAAAAAAGATTACTGATTATTGACCAGAAGAGACCAGTGGTCAATCCAGCTCGGGCATCTGGGGATGGCTGGAAAAAAAATGGAGAGAGCACCAAGTACGAGGTGTACTTCTCAAGTCTCCCTGTCTGCTGTTGCCCTGTGAATTCAGGATCTCAGAGGCTGTGTTTACAGCTGGGCTTGTAGCAGTGATGACAAATCTTTTATTAGGTTTTTCTGATCTTCTAATAGTAATTTATACTCCTGGCAAATGGAATTGTCTTTGACAGCGAGTTCCATATGTGACTTTCATATGTGTCTTTCTAACCTTCTTTATTCATTCTGAATTATTTGTGTAGCTTGTACATTGTTATACCCCTGGGCTGGTAAATAGTTTGATAAGTGCTACTTTAGAGAACACATTGTTTTCATGTTGCTCCTTGTACTGTGCACCTTTCATCCTGACAAAGCTGTGGAAGAAAGAGGGATTATTGATCCTCTTTGTCTCTCAGTAAGAACGGGAGACTGGTCACAGAACTTCAGATATAACAAAGCCACACACATACAGTTCCAAGTCTTGCATATATGGGAGACATATTTTTATTTCCAGTTTTTTGGAGGTTTTAAACTTCCTAATAATTACACTTCAACTTTCAGCTGCCATTCATTCCTTTTCCTGTTGGAGGCAAAAAAAAAAAATCCTGTCAGCTGGCAAGTTTTGTCAGCCTCTCTCCCAAGGAACAGCCAAGTGAAATTGTCAGAAAATCATTGTATGCTTTAAAATTTGGCTCTGCCTCTTGCGTAGTTGGGAGATATGAGTGCAAGTATAAAAGCTTGAAACTTAATTTAAAAATAACTGACCTTATCATATAGCAATTTATTCTATACCCTTCAGCTCACCTTACTAGCAGCAAAAAAAAAGTTTCTCTATCTGCCTTTGCCAAGATGAGGGCTTGGATTCTAATTATTATAGAGTCAAGTATTTAAAGGAGATCTAGATGAGAAGCAAACGTGCTAATTTAGGCACACCATGAAATGTTGTGTAACTTTCCTAAGTAGCAAATGGAAACTTTACATTTGTAGCAGCTTGAGATGAAACCCCAAACCCCTACTAGCTGTAGGTGTGCAAGTATTAGCAATAGATTAGCTTTTGCTCTTTTGTGGGTGTAGGTAACCTCTGTTTTTAGGTTACTAACTTTCATGTTCCTCACCTGAAGGTAGTTTGCATTTTTATGAAGTCAGGAACTTGATCTGAAGATGGCTAAAAATCTTCTCTTATTTATTTGTAGATATGAGAAATGAGTGTTGGACGCAGAAGATTAAAGCTGCTGGGAATTCTGATGATGGTAAACATTTTTATCTATGTGATTGTGGAAGTTTCAAAAAGTGGCAGCCAAGAGAAGAATGCAAAAGGCCGTGTTGTTATACCACGTAGCAAATTCTGGAGAAAATACACTCCTCACAAAGCTTATTGGAACAAACAGCAACAGAAGCTTGAACTGCTGTACAACCCTATTCTGGCCTTGCTTTCCAATATGACTGTGGAAGAGAACTTGAGTTCTAACTTGAGTGCTCTCAGTTCCTGTGACCCTGACCCATGGGTATCTTCAGAGGTTAGTGACTTTGCAAACTTGCCAGACAGATTCAAAGACTTTCTACTTTATTTGAGATGTAGAAATTATTCGCTATTAATGGATCAGCCAAACAAGTGTGAACACAAACCTTTTCTGCTGCTGGCTATTAAGTCACTTATACCCCATTTTGATAGAAGGCAAGCAATTAGGGAATCCTGGGGCAAGGAAATGAAATCAGGGGATGTGATAGTCAAAAGGGTCTTCTTACTTGGACAGACCCCACCAGAGGATCATTTTCCTGATCTTTCACATATGCTAAAATTTGAGAGTGAAACCCACCAAGACATTCTCCTCTGGAACTACAGAGATACTTTCTTCAATCTGACTCTGAAAGAGGTGCTGTTTCTTAAGTGGGTCAGCAGCAGTTGCGCGAACGTCCAGTTTATTTTTAAGGGTGATGATGATGTTTTCGTGAATACCCATCAGATCCTGGATTACTTGAAGAGCTTATCAAAGGAAAAAGCCAAAGACTTATTTATAGGTGATGTGATCAAAGATGCTGGACCTCACAGAGAAAAAAAACTGAAGTACTACATCCCAGAAAGTGTTTATGAAGGTTCATACCCTCCCTATGCAGGAGGGGGTGGGTTTCTGTACTCTGGTGATCTGGCATTAAGACTGAATAATGCATCTGACCAGGTACTCCTTTACCCTATTGATGATGTTTATACTGGAATGTGCCTTCAGAAGCTTGGGCTTGCTCCGGAAAAACACAAAGGCTTCAAAACGTTTGATATCGAAGAGAAATACAGAAATAACATATGTTCCTACACAAACTTAATGTTAGTACACAGTAGAAAACCTCAAGAAATGATTAAGATTTGGACACGCTTGCAAGATCCACACTTAAATTGTTAAAGTAATGTGCATAAGTCCAAGTAACTTTCCAAGTTTGGGTCTGACTTTCTTGGTGGATCACTGAAGCTCTGTTTAATAGTTGAACTTTCTCTGTAAACTTTTCCCTGTACTTCTGAAAATGAGAGTAATACTAACATTTGAAGGGATGGCTTGAAGACTTGGTCCTGACTTTTCCACTGTCCTGATGGTCGTTATGTTTCAATATTTGTCTTAATTTTAAAAAGACTTTGAGGATATAACTAGCTGTCAGTGACTGGTTAGCTGTATTGGAAACAGGGATTGCCTACCACAATGCATCTTTCATTAATTGTGAGGGGGAAAGATAATTTTTCCTTGAGTAGTGTTTGTGTGTGGAAACCACTGTAAATTGAAAGTACACAAATTGGAGGAATGTAGTTTTATTTTCAGGTATGAAACATTTACGAGACTTTAACTTTTGAATTTTGTTTTTATTTATAGTTTTCAGTCCTTTTGCACCCTGAAACAGTATTTTCTCCTTTACTTAGGATCTTTTGTGCAAAGTGTATCTGTGTCTGAAGGATTTACCCTTTTATTAGATAATGTCCTTTTTTAACAAGAAAAGCATAATACTGCTTGAAATGCCCCATAAGAGATCAATATATAAGGAAAAAGAAGAACAGACTTTGTTTGAAGCTGGGCAGTAGGTATGGTTAGGTCTGGCCCCTGCCTCAAGCTTACTTACTGAAGATGACTTATTGCTCATGTTATTTATGTGAAAAGCTACTCTGGTCAATCCTTGTTTCCTGTTCGGGCACTAAACATGATCAGGTAGCTTGATGGAAATAACTGAAATTGCACATTGCTTAATGAGAGCACGGTTTGGATCTCCTGTAAAGCGGTAGCAAATCTAGAATTGTGCAGATACAGAGAGTTTCAAATTTTGAAACAGACTTTGAAGTTGCATGAAGCCTCATGTAGAGTTAAACATGTTCTCAAAACTCAGATCTTCTGTATTTCCACATCTTGCTTATAAGAACTATTCTAAATAGTGGTTGCTTTCTTTGTACATGTAGAAGTGCCTGTCTATTTATTGTTCAGATGGAAGACCAAAACATTTTCTTAAATATATTTTGTGTAACATTTTATTTGTATAGTGTTGTCATTCGAATATTTAAATAGAGCATGATATTTTAAATCTGATATATGTAACATGTTAAATAAAGCTAATTGTTATTTTTGAACATGAAAAATAAAATGTGATTTAAATATTTCTTGTAGTGCTTACATTGACTTTGCAGAGCAGTTGCACTGTACTGCATGGCATTCAGTAGCAGCACATTTCAGAAGTTCAGAAACAAAAGGCTTTATTAGACAAATCTCTCTAATGCTTTTGTACCAGGCTATCAAGAAAATGTCTCAATTGTGCATGTATTTGTTAATGCTATTATGGATGGATAACTCTGGCCAAAGCAAGGGGACACTTAAGTGTCCTAGGAGAAACAGTATGTACAGAGATAATTGCCTGTACAATGCCACTGCTTGTACAATTGGAAGGAGTCAAGGAATTGAATAGCTGGCACTTCACTTTTGTTGGAAACAACTTGGCAGAAACAACTCTTTTTTCTTTGCTTCTTCACCTGCTTTTTTTCCCTTCATTTATCCTGGAAAAATGTAGTACTTTATTTTCTTGGGGAAAGGTGTGAGGTGGTCTGGTCTTCCACCCTTTTGTTCTGTAGGTCGAACCCAGAACATGTGAAAGACAGACTGTGCTCTGGTGCTGTGGTGAGGTTTGACTCTTGTGCTTTGTCATTCCTCGTGAGCAGTTACACTTCTCTGAAAGAGCTGCAGGTTTTACTGTACTTGTGTTACTTCCTAGTCTGTTCTTCCTAGCACCATCTTCTTTTAAATACTGGTAGGATTTTTTTTTTGTCAAGAGTCTGGGCCAAGTGAAAGAAAGTAAGTTATGCTGATGATGAGAGATGCAAGAAGAGATTTAGTGTTAAGAGTCTTCAGGGGGAAGGAAGAGGGAGGGGAGAGTAATGAGTGGAGACATGGAGGGGAGAGACAGAGGCAAGTGATGAGGTCCAGGGAAGGATCAAACCAAAAACAGAGGGCTGCAGAAAAAAAAAATGACAGGAAAAGAGCCCAAGAATTAAATTGTGTGAGTAAGGTAGGGTGGAGTACGTATATGTGATATTAAGTGAAATGGGTGGGATTGGTGGAGTGCCAGCATTAATTATTTAATTCATACCCTTCCTGTAACCACAAGATCAAAAACAGGCCTCTTGCGTAGGATGCGCCTGATGATAAGGGAAAAACAGGCTGAGTGGTACTTGCTAAGCAGAAATGCTGCGAGAAAGCATCTACCCACCTTGTGAAGTGACAAGAGAGAGGGGAGAGGAAAAGGCTGAGCTGATGGGATAAATAGGTAAAAGATTTTGGGGAGGTTACAAAGCACATACAACAACTTGTATCTGCTGTATTCTAATGTATCTGTCCTAAATACTGTTAAATACTTAAAATTTTTGTTGTATTTTTCTTAAATTTGACAGGAAGGAGTCTACTAAAATGAAAGCTTGAGAAAATTTCACTACAATGGAAATAATGGAATTTAAAAACTGAAATAAGAGGTGTTTAGGTGACACAGTTGAATGTGGATATAGTCTTTTTTTTTTTTTCTTCCCCGAATTATAGCAGGGAAAATGAAGTGCTGCTGTGATTAAATAACATTGCATCAGGGTGAACCATTAGAATCCATTAGCTTGTTTGTATAAAGGCTCAGGCCTTTGCTACAAAATCCAATTGGGAGGAGGAAACACAGGATAAGGAAGGTAAATGAGCTATAATTAATGCACAAATTATAATGTTTATCTTCTAGAGGATGGAGTCCCTGTTTTCTGCCAGTTGCTTACTTAGCCTGTATGCACTTACACTTGGATCCCTTCCTCCCCTACCCATCTTTGTTTTGTTACGCAGGCTTGAGTGAAATGTAGCACTTGACAGGACTGGTGATAAGAGAATTCCTGGCAATCCTTACTGCTTTTCAGTGTTGGGAGCCAGAAAGCCAAACTTCAGAAGAGTTTTGGCTGGAAAACACAGGAGAGCAGCATTTAGAATTCACTAACATTTTTGCATTAGGTATGCAAGTCAGCAAGGATCCATATGCAGGTAGTTCTTAGTGCCGGGCTTTGTGATGCAGTAATGAGCAATCTGGCTCTTATCTGGTGCTGCTGTTGTTCTGATCTAGTTTACAGTAAGCAGTTCACCCCCTGAAATTTGGCCTCCTTTCCCTTCCGGCCTACTGCACCTCATATGCATAAGATTTCCACAGAAGTTGTGTTCCGCTTGAGGGCACCAAGCCAAAAGAGTTCATGTCTACACTGAACTACTTCCTTCTCACAGAATAATCATGAATCCAACTTAGAAAGCAAATAGGGCAGGGAGAGCTGCTTAATAGATCCCTTTCACAGACAGTGATCACAGAGGTGGTTCTGAATGGGGCAATGCCAATCAGCCCGAGCACAAAACATCCCTCTTCCAATTCTCTTGGTTGTATTCCTCTAACTTCTTAAAGTTGGTGCTGGATCGACGTGAGAACAGGAGTGGGAATGAGAAGCTAGTGAAGGAAACCCAAGGCAAATTTTCAAAATGACAGCAGTGATCAAAAACTGAGCAGGTCAGTTTTATTTTTGCTTGTGCTCAGATCAGGTATTGGGTTGCTAATCACGGTTTATTGTATTGATATCGGTCCAGCCTGCTCAAAGTAGTGTTTAAACAGCTCTGGGCAGATTCTGCTGAGTGGTGACTGAGCAGCACCTGGTGGGGTTTGCACATCAGCCTTTTCAAAAGATAAACAGCCCATTTTCATTTATCAATGAGAACATTTATACTCTGTGTAACATCTGACTGAATGAGGTGAGTTGGACATAATCTGGTCTTGCTATGTCAGCCATCACTTCAGGCCCTGTTAACGTTTATGTAAGTATGGAACAAATCTCTGTGATCTCAAATGTTGTTCTGTTTTCTGTATTTTCATTTTACTGCATGTGTATATATTTTTTTAAGTTGCCCTCAAGCCTAAGGACTTCAGACCATTAGTTACATTCTTAGTACCCTCAGTGCTGCAAGGGCTGGGGCATTGACAGCATGCAGCATCTTTGCTCCCTGAGGAACTGTGGAGGGAGGCCTCAAAACCTGCCCATGGAAGTTTATAGCCCAATTTTTATATTCAGGTCAGCTGTCTGGTATGTGGTACTATTGCAGAGACCTGGCAAGTGTGACTCACCTCGGAACTGGATGAGGATGTCAGGTTTGTACTGGCTCAAAAGGGAATTCATTCAGCCCTGAAGGACAGATGGGATCTGTGGTTTGGGGTCTCTCCTGTTGCTGTTGGTCAAGTTCTGAAAAGTTACTGATCACAAGTGAAGAAGCCCTTCAGTTCATCTTACCCCCCTTTCTTTTGAGAGGGGGGATTCATTTGAATAAGTTTGAATTTCTTGTTAGAAATAACTCAATACAGAAATGTGAACAATCTCAAATTTTATATAGAATTCCAATCAGTCTTTTAATTTCTAGGCTCCTTGACTTAGTTCTGCTTGTTTGACCTATGTCATTTCCAGTATTTGCTGCGAAGACCCCATCTAAACAAATCCATCTCTCATCATCATGTCTTTGTTCCCTCAAGGTTTTCTGAGAAACAAACACCTCTTTGGATTCACTGGGATGGATGGGTCCCTCTGGCAGATGGGTTGTGACTCCCTCAGAGGAGTCTGAAGGTACTTAATTTTGTGGCTTGATGTTCAGCGACAGACCCCTGGACTATGGGGAAAAGAGAGTTTGGACAGTGTTCACTGGGAATTTGCCTGAGAGTTCACCTTTAAAAAATTTAGAAAATCACTTCTATCAGAGCCTGATTCAAACTGTTTCAAACAGAGGAGCAACTGGGGGAAAAAGTGCTGAGCTGCAAAACAAGCTGTAAACTTTCTGATTTTGGAGTTAGCTTTTCTACTGTCACTGCCATTGTAATTTCTGTGAACAAAACTGCTCTGGACAGATTTGGAGAGAGTTGCTACAGGGGTTAGAAATAATCCCCAAACTTCCCTCTAAGCTTTTAAAGCCAGGAGCTGCAACTTAGTATTTGTTGAGCCTCTGTTTTTGTGTCCTTTTCCCTTCTTATTCCATCCCTCTGGCTAAATTTGGCTGAGTTCCATCATGTGAGGAGGCTGTATGTGATTCATTTGTGTTTCCTCGGGTATCTGAAATGTGTCATCTGTTTTTTCCCCACTACTCCTACCACAGCCACTGATATTCCTCCTCTTCCAGGAAAGTCAATTATCTCATAACAGTCCAAATTTTGCCTTTTTTGGGGACACCACATCCACGTTGTGCTGGCAGATCAGCCAGAAGTCCTGTGTGGTGAGTGTTTGAAAGTCCTGCATGAGAGGAAGTCACAAGTTTTGAGAACACAAACCCTTCATTTGTAACTACAGAAAATATCATCTGTCAAGTCCCTTCTTCCTTGTTTGTTCACCTGTAGGATCATTCTGGTTCTTAATATTTCTTGCTCTTACTTTCCAGGTATCCTGTAACAGTAGAGTGTTAGCTATTGTGATAGAGCTGGACATAGTTGTGTGATTTATGTTCTCTCTATAGAACTACTATTTGCCAAGCAGGGATACTGTCATCTCTCTCTGCGGAAATCCAACCCAAAAGCTCACCTGTGAGTAAAGGTGAGATTAAAAATACCCACTTTTAGAGCAGAATTTTACGGAGATTTGAAATACTCTTAGAAGCGTGTCTACCTGGAGACTCCTTGTGTTTTATTTCTTTTCTAAAATCTGCATCACAGTTTGCACTTACTGTCCTGTATTCAAGCATATACAAATGATCTAAAAAAAAAAAAAAGGTGGGGGTGTGCAGGAAGTTTCCACTACAGACATTACAAAAACTTTCAGGCAAGTAACTGCCCTGGTAGGAAATAATAGGCTGAGATGAAGGAACAAATGACCCCTTGCTTTGATGGATATCGTACTTAGGTACAGTAGGAAGTCAGGGATTTTTATTTTTGTTTTAAGATGTAAAACCAAAGGAATTTGTCTTCCTTTCAATCTTACTAGTGCATGAGGAAAGACTTTTGCTTTAGACACAGGTTTGGCACCTGCCCAAGAGATCTGAAAGTTTCATCATCTTGTTGGTTGTTGACCACTTTGCTTATGCAAAACTAAATGCCAGAGAGGCCAGTGAATTTTTGCTCTTCTTAAGTCCGTCCTCCATGGTTTTGATCCCATCGCATGTGATCAGCACTAATGATGTTTAGATGAAGATGATGATGAGTATCACTGTCTAGGCAGTTGAAACATAAGCCATGCTTTGATACCTAAAAATTGGATGACTTTCAAGACAGACAGGCTTTGTTTGTGCCCTTCAGATTTCAGAGAGGTTCCTTGTTGGAACCAGTCTGAGAATTTGTTCTCATTGTTAGAGCTGTTATCTGTTCTCCATTTAAATATAATCTAGATCGTTCTAAAGTGTACTCAAGAAAGAGCTGTATTGGGCTTAGCCAAGGCTAGATTGGTCCTCAAGCCCTTCAGAAGAAGAACAAAATGCTTCTGGTAGCTCATGAGAGCCTTTAATCATTAGAAACTGCTTCTAGACCACAGTGGTTAGTGACAAGCAACAAGATTATCTTTCAGGAATTTGTCTTTTTTTCAACCTTCACTGGGAAGGAGCTCTGCAGCCTAATTATGGGCTGTATGAACATTCTGTGTCCAGCGCTCCAAGAATGAGAAGATAAGTCAGGTCACTCCCCGCTTCCTCGCAATTTGGAGTGGACACAAGTACTAACCCCTCTTTCCTTATCAAAGGCTGTAACCTGTGTTTGTTTGGTTGGTAAATTTACTTGTGGGGTGGCAACTTGGCTTTTGAGCCAAACACTTTGTTCTGCCAGACCTGCCGGAACAGTGTGAGACTACAAAGTACGCACAGGGTGCTACCCCTGTTCTCCTGCGTGGTCTGTGCCTGCTCAGTAACAGCCTGCAGTGCTACTGAAATGCTCTCCCTGGAGGAAAATGAGCTTCCAGAGAGGTGTTGCCCCTGAGAACCCATAGGCCATGTGGGGTTAGCACAAGGGGTAACCTTGTTATCTTTTTGGAGTGCACCATGCCCAGTGGGTGTTGCTGATACAGCCATCAGTGATATAGCTTAAATCTGATGGCATTGTGGTCTCTTAGTAACAAAGTATAACAGGAAAAAGTGAAGTTTTAGGTACTCAGTGGTTACATGATGCATTGAACAGGGTTTTCTTTTTCCCTCCATGAAGTGTATCTTCATGTGATACATGTCAGCAGTTTGTATTCAATGCTGGTTACCCATTTGTTCTCCTGTAGCTTCCTGATTTTTAATTCCTATGCTTTCTTCCTCACAGGAAAGGAAGATGAACCATTTTATCTATAAGTGAAAGAATACTAAGTGTGAGAAAATGGGCTTCAGAACTGCTGGAAATAGTGGGGGATTATGAAGGGGTTTTCTTTGAACTCTAATTGAAGCATCTCAAAATTTTTCAAAAATTTCTCGTATGATCTAAGTTTGGAACTGACTTCCTACTATGTGCTCCACCAAAATTGCATTTGTTTATGCCAGAATTTGTTGTATTTCCCAGCTGTCTTCTGTGTAACCCAAGCCATCCTGTGTGATGGAGTTGCAGCTGCCTGCTAGAAGGTGAAGTGGAATATGCGGCTGTGTCTTGGAAGAAGGAACTGGCACAGTGCACTTAATCTCAGGTGGTGCCTGGTCCTTCATCTACTTCCCAGGCAGTTCCAGCATATGGGAGGGTCCTCTCATTCCTTCCTGCATGTACTTTGTCCTTACTCTGTTTTAGGGCAGGACAGAACATGGACCACCTGGTCTGTGCACAGTTGGGAGGTTAAGAGTGCAATATCCTTTTCTGGATTTATTTTTGCTTGTTCTCAGGTGGTCCATGTTGGATTTTCCCTGTTTTAGGATGTTTGTTGTGTGGAGCTGGTGTTTAATGCCAGAGAGATCTGAATCATTCACCCAGGGTAATTGATACTGACCTAATTACACAGGTGAGTTTTGCACTCAAGTTTTTAATGGTACTTAATAATTAGAAGAGCTCTTAATTCCCCAGGTCTATGATTCAGTCCTTTGCCTTTCGTGCCTCCAAACAACCAGGGCATTTGATGAAATTATGTCCCTGTTTATTTGTTGTTAGGTAACTCTCTGAGGCCCTGTGCCTTGGAGAAGCAAGGGGAGCCACTGCAGTTTAACTTCTCCATGGAGAAAGCTGTGGCTGAATTCAGCAACACTCTATTGTCCCTTATGTAAACCAGGAGAGGACATAGATGAACTTTGATCTCTGCAGGAGACTGCAGAGGTCAAGCAGGGATAGGGAGACTCTCAGACCACAGCTGTGTCCATGACCGCTGTGCACCATTCAGGAAATCCTTAAAATGGGATTTATTCTAGACACATCTCTGTGTGCCATCTTGTTTACATCAATCCCCAAAGTGTCTGCCTGGAGAGGAGCTCCTGCTGGAGTTTTTCATTTCCCTCCTACCTGGTGAATGTGCAGGATTATATCCTAAAGTGCTGCAGTAAATCGGAGAAACCCAAATGATAAAGCCATCACCTCTCCCAGTCTCACCAGGCTCAGAAAAGGGGTGAGAGGCCAGCATGATGAAGCAGTTGTGCCCTTCCACCAGCAGTCCAGTCCAGCAGGAATGGTGCTGTGCCCGCTCTCATGTGGAGCAGCAAATGACCTACTTTGCTTACCTCTTGTTGCCTGGGCCTTGCCAAAATGACTTCCTGTATTCAGGTAGAATTCCATGTGGGTATTTTTGGTCTGTGTTTGGCCCAGCCACCTGTGAGAAGCTGGGTTTTCTCTTGCCAAGTTATGGGAAAACAGACTGATAAAGACGGACTCTAGCCTTGAGAGAGAGATTTCTGTGTAAACTAAAATTAATTGGTCTCTCATGGTTGGCTGATGGGTCTCCAAGGGCACTTGAAGGAGAAAGAGAGGAGGAGGAGGATGAAGTAAAACCCCAGACTCAATTAGGGAAGACCCTCTGAAATGGACTGCACAGGTGCGGAGAGATCCATGCAAGCGCAGAGAAGTTTCAGTTATGTAACGTGAGGGGCAGTGCCAAATACCTTTGCTTGGGCAGCCCTGGCCACGTTGCTCAGGTAAACGTCATTTTGGCCAATTGGATAAAAGGCAGATGGCTTATGTTTTGGGGCTCGCTCGCTTCACATGACAGGACAACATTGCCTTGGCAGGGACACCCACTGTCACCTGTGAGCCTGCTGACCCTTGAGGATGCAGCCACTGCTAGGGAAGTCTGGGCATTCCAGGGGTCAGTGAGACAACTCCATGGGGGACACCTGGGCAGTTTGGGTGTTTTGACCTGGAGGCTTATTTTCTCTCTCTATTGGGTTTCTTTCCTGTTTACTTTGCCACCTTTTGTAATGAAACTACTGTTTGAGTTAAGTTTTTTGTGGTGCCTCAGTTTCGGCTTCCACATCTCTTCGGACCCCTATTCTCCCTGGAACACTTCCCGTGCTTCTCTGTGGGGGAGAGGAGAAGGGAGAGTGTGTAAACACAAATGAAAAAGCTTGGCGTAGGAGTGTTTTTTTGTAAGTGAAGGGTCTGCCATTTGCTGAGGGGCAGCCAAGGTCATCACAGCTGGAAGGATTTCATAAGCCAGCGGCAATGCATGCAGGAACACTGGCCCACTCCTGCATCCAAACAAAACACCTGATGAAAATCCTGGTGGGAAACTGATGCACAGAAATATTTGAGATACTTTTTGGTTGGGTTTTTTTTGTTTGTTTGGTTGGTTTTTTTTTTTTCTCCTGGGTCTGTATCTTGCCTGTGATTTCAAGTGAAGCACAGTGGTTTCAAAAACACTGTGGATAGCTTATTTCTAGATACATGTTTACACCTTGCATATCTCCGGGGGCGAAACAGACACCAGAGCACCCGTGTGGGAGTAGTTCTGTGAGAGTGAGCAGATAAACATGGTGCTTGAGGGCTGGTGTTGTTTCTGTCCCCAGAAGGGAGATCTGTGAGAGGAAAGGGCCCAAACTGTGCAAAAGAAAACAACCAGCATTTCATTTAGTCACCCAGCATTTGCTTGAATAAACTAATGCCGCTTTAACATTATATTAAACATCCCTCCCACCTACTTATTTTTAAATTCCCTCCGAGTTTCTTTCTTTTATTTTGGTCTGTTCTGAATGACCCAATGTCTGGAATTTGTCTTTTATAATGATACATAGTGTGGCATGATGCCAGCCTCTACTCCAGGGAATTTTTGTTCATGTTAAGATTTGAAAATCTTTATAAACTTACGCTTGGAGGACAAATAGTTTGGTATTTAAAAAACAGGATAAAGAGTTAGAAGAGCTGAAGTGCTTTTACCAGCTGTGTCATATCCTCCTGGGCTGACATTTTTTAGGGGTGAAAAATGAAAACTGGGTTCTGTAACTCAACTCCAGGATGCTTCCACACTGACTCATGGAGCTACTGCAGACAAAAAGAGCATCCGAGATGTGCTGCACAAATAGAGATAAAAACTCAGTGAACTTTTGCCCCTACCCTCTGGGGCATGTGTTGGTACCTGCTGTTGAGAGAAGCACAATTTTGAGAAGACCCAAATGGTGTGTAGCAGAAATTAGACCTCTGTTATTTGGACTGTCCCCCTCACTCACTGTCCTTGGTCCTAGGCAGGAGAGCACAGGACAGTTTCTTGCAGGAACCAACATGATCTACAACATATTCACACTGAACTGGCGGTGAGCAGTGGGATGAGACAGCCTGCTCACGAGGGGAAGTTTCTCAGGGTGGTGGTGATGAGGACGTGGGCAGCCTGGGGGATGTTCAGAAGCTGTAGGAGGCCAAGGAGAATGGGAGGTAGATGTGAAGGACAATGGATGGAAGGTAAGACAGTGAGGGGAGAGGTGGAATCTGGTGATGCTCTGGAACAGGATCTTGGGGTTGCTGTAGGTAGAATGGGAAGTGGTCAAAGCCAGTTGCACACCAAACATGATAAAGAAAGGGATAGAGTAAATCCACAGTCCATCCATATTTTCAGTATGCACATGGTTTGGGTTTCCTTATCTTAAAAGGACAGAGAAGAACTGCAAAAGGTGCAGAAGGAGACCACAAGGATCTCCATGTAGCAACTTCAGTCTGTGTGAGGTATTAGTCATGGATTTAGAAAGAAGTGACTGAAGAAGGGCATGAGAGCAGGCTACACAATCATGAGTAGCCTGGAAAAGCAAGAAGGGTCTTCAACAGGAGCCAGCCAGAGCCACAAATAAAATTGATGAGTTTTTTTACACGCAGCAGGCACTGGGTTAATGCAGCAACCAGCCTGGGGAGTTTGGGATGTTAAACATTTACATGGGCTCAAGAGGAAACTGGCCAAGTACTTGAAATAGGGAGTCTAGGTCATGAGCACAGTATTTGTGTGGCAGGTGTCCCTGAGCAGAAATCACACTTGGCTTAGAACACACCTGAGCTAAAACCAACAGCAGGGAGGGGCAAATAACTAGTGTGGTCATCTTGTTCTGGCTCTTCCCTGTTCCTTTGCTCATGACTGCTGTTGGAGGTGCAGACAGGGCTGGATGGACCATTGGCCTGACCTGGTGGTGATTCTGATGTTCACCTTTAGTAGTGTTGTCAGGAGCCAGCCCAAAAAGTCTTTGTTTTCTTAATATACAAAATTCCTAGCAATTACTTGCAGTATAACATGGAAGAACCTCAACTCTATAATAACTGCAGAGAAGAAAACGATTTTCCTTATTTTCACAACAAGCTATTCCATGTAGGCAGTGGTCATTTATTTCGGTGTCTCTGTTGTCATTGAATATGCTGATTTGGAAGGGACCCATCAGGATCATCAAGTCCAACTCCTGGCCCTGCACAGGAGACTCCAAGAATCACACCATGTGCCTGAGAGTGTTGTCCAAACACTTCTTGAACTCTGTCAGGCTTGGTGCTGTGACCACTGCCCTGGGGAGCCTTTTCATTGTCCAGCCACCTTCTAGGTGAAAAATCTTTTCCTGACATCCAACCTAAACCTCCCCTGACTCTGCTTCATGCCATTCCCTGAGTCCTGTTACTGGGCAAGAGAGTGATAAGGGCAAGAGCCTGCACCTCCTCTTCCCCTCATGAGGAGGCTTTAACTGCAATGAGGTCTCTTCTCAGTCTCCTCCAGGCTGAGCAGATGATGTGCCCTCAGACACTCCTCATACAGCTTCCCCTCCAGACCCTTCACCATCTTCATGGCCCTCCTTTGGATGCTCTCTAATAGCTTAGTGTATTTTTTATATTGTGGTGCCCAAAACTGCACACAGGACTCAAGGTGAGGCCACCCCAGTGCAGAGCAGAGTGGGACAATCCCCTCCCTCAACCAGCTGTCATGAAGCTCCCCAGAATGACAGTCCCAAAGCTCAGGCTTTTGAAGCAAGAATAACTGGCTCTGCAGACAACTTGCAAGCTTCTTGAGTGAGACAAAGTGAGCAGAGAAAGGGAGCAAACTGGTGTCACTCAGTGGTGGCTTTGCTCAGTGCTCACATTTCTACTGTTAAACTAATACTTGAGGTTTAGAGCAGTAATGCTTTGGTTCTCATTCCTTCCTTCCACAGCAGACTGGAGAAAGTGGTAAATGCCATTTCTCAGCTGGTTTTGCTGGCTGTGTAACTGCCTTGGGAAGGGAAGGCCACTTGGAAACTGGGAGATGTTTTGCCTCAGTGCCTGGAGGGATGAGATGGGCAAGCCGCCCTCTACCACAGCAACATTCCTCATTTCTCACATGGACTTCTGCTGCTCTGTCCATCCATGTCCACATCCACTGAGTGCTGCAGCACCCACTGTTGTTCTGGATGGTGATGGTTGGGCTGGGCAGACACCCCAGCTTACACTCACTTCATATCGTGGACAGGCTTTCATTGGAATGAGTGCCTGCTCAGCGAGGAAAGTTAAGCTGGGTTTATCTGTGGCTGTACTACACAAACCCAGCTGGGGATGAGCCACCAGCAAGAGTGTGGGGAGGCCAACAAGGAGGGACCTGGCAGAGAAACCAGCCTGGGAGAGTGCGAGAAGGCTGGGAGCAAATATGTTTGTGTGATATGAAGTGTATCTCTCTTGCTAGAGGGTTTTACAGAGTGGCTGGAGGCAAGAGAAGGTATTTAAGGCTGTTTTAGATAATCTGACTGCTCTGTGCTGAGGTTTTTGCAGATGCTGGGGCGTTCAGATACGGATTGTCTTCCAAACCAGATTTGAGATGCAAGTCTTTTTCTCTATGCAAAGAGAAAATTCCTAGCTTCCGATTTTACTCTATTAGGGCAAAATGCTGCACAGACAATCCCATTTACAGGCACGAGGCAGCTTCTTTTCATTAGGATCATTTGCCATAAGCCTGGCTGTCAAACTACTTCTGCATTTAAAGGATGCAGCTGACTATCTCAGCCCTCTGCTCCATGGCCAGTGTGCTGCCAGGGCAGGAGTGGTAGCGGGTGAGCCATTTTCATCCAAATCAGGGCTGGAGACACCAAGGCTTTGTACAAATCAGCCCCACAACAGCCCCAGCTGAGCACAAATGATCCAACCAGGGGGATTTTTGATGGGTGCTGGTGGCTAAGAGGCACCAACCAGTCTCACCAGGGGATGAAAGATCCTGTTCCGCTGCAAACATCTATTTGTTGAAAACACACATAAATGCATTACCAGATGAATTGTGTCCTGCAGAGTTCTCTCTTGCACAAGATACTCCCTGGTGCAGTGGGGGTGGCTGATGGGAGCAGAGGCACTCACAGCCCAGTTCGTTTGGACAGAGACCCAAAGAAGTGGTGACAAAGCTACCATTTCACAATTCCCCTTTCCAAGCACACCTCTGACTGACTTTTTTAAAATTTAATTTTAGTTTTCAGAGCCACAAAGGGCTGCGATGTTTGCTCAGTCTGTTTTTTTTAACCAGCTGTTGTTCTGGTTTACTCCAGGTGGGATTTTTCCCTCTGGTTCATGAGTTGCTGTGGCTCCTGGCAGTTGTTCAGCTCATGCAAGCTGTTGCTCAGCTGGGTTTTTGCTCCCAAGCTCCTTCCCAGCCCATCCAGCCAGGAGAGTGGGGAAGTGTCACACATGGACACAGGCCAGCTCTTTGGCATGACTGCTGTTTTTAACATCTGGGTTCCTTCATGTGAAGTCATTAGCAGGAGTAAAGGAGAGTTCAGCCTGAAGGGAGATGAAATTCCCCTTCGACAGCTTTTTTAGTCTGCTCTTTGAGGACATTCATGTTACTGGTGTAGTCATTTGAACATCCTGCTGGAAGAATTGGATGCATTTCTGATTTTCTCTCAAAGAGCTGATGTTGAGGGTGATGGCTGCTGCCAGCATGGACCCAGACATCACCCCTGTGAACCTGCACGAAGCACCTGGGGTTTAGACCTTTCAGGCTGAGCTCTGTCTGCCTTGAAATCAGGCAGGGTTTTGCCACAGGCTCTGTTGTACAGCCTCAATACATGCAACATGTTGCTTCTGACCAGCTCAGTCTCCAAGGGGCTTCCACCAAAATATCCAACTTTTGTCTGAAGCTGGAGGTGTCATGGCTCATATCTGGATGATTTCAAAAGAGGTGCTGCCAGGCACAATATTTGGGAGCCATTTGCTCTCTGCACAGAGCAGTATGAAAAATCCATCTCTTTTTATTGCCTTTGCTGCTGTGGTCCCCCAGTGGCTTTGTGGTGTGGGTGTACAGAGCAGTGCTTCCTACAGCCTTTCAGAGCTAGGATTTGGCCTCATTTTTATGATTTGTTTGTTGGGTTTTCAACATTTGTCTTCTCTTCTGTGTGAGAATCTTTATTAAGAGCAAGAAGTGGTAGCTCTGTGCCAGATATATACACTCCAGAACCATGTGCAATTAGTGGCATTAGAGGAAAAAGTGGTGGTATGTTCTCAATTTAAACTTCTACGCTGTTTCTCAAACCACTTCCTGACTGCAGCATCATCCTCAAAGTACCAGTTTCCTTGCTAGTGTCACGGGGGATTTCCCAGCAATCCCAGCTGCCTTCCTGCAGCATGTTCCAGCCCCAGATTTGGTAGGTGCCCAGTGAAGCCATCGAATTTTACATTGGAACTGAAACCTTTTCCCATGCAGAGAGTTGCAAGGTGACGGTGCTGCCAGACTTTTGGAGCAGCTGCTGACTGTGGTGATGCCAAAGGCACACATCTGGTCAAGGTTTCAGCAACATGATCCCATGCCCACCTACCCAATGGAGGCATCAGAAGCAAGCGTGTATGTAGCAGCCCTTGCTGAGAAGATGGGGTAAGCATTACCCCAGGAAAAAGGGGGAGCTTATCTAACCAGGGCTGTGCAGATCCATCCAGGGCTTTGGGGAAACCCTTCCTCTAAGGCCTCACCTTCACAGTGTGACATGACCCCAGGCAGGCTCGCCAGCCCTACACAGAGCTGTGATGGGTCAGTCCCTTTGCAGACCCAGCCATGCTGGCTTGGAACAGGGATAACCCCATGCAAGGAGCATTCTCCACTGAACCTGTGTGTGCAGCAACCTATTGACACCCTATTTCCCAGCAGGCAGGGAGTAAATCCCATCAGTCTGGCCACAGCTTTAGTGGCGTCTGTTTGGCATAATTTTTTTTCTTTTTTTCTTTTTCTCTTTTTC
>VWZF01006911.1:168435-207539 GCA_013396755.1 Sclerurus mexicanus
TAATAGGGAAGTCAGCTGTGCAGCAATGAATCAACATGGAGGGGAACTGCAAAAGGTTGTGGTCACCTCGCACCCACTGTGTGCTGCTGCAAGAAAGCAGCGGGGAGGGAGGGAGGGAGGGAGGGAGGGAGGATCCACCTGCTGAAAAATCAAGTTTCTCAGCACAGGAATCTAGATCTGTACAGTCATCCTGAAAGTCTGGGGCGGGTGTTAACACATCCTTTCACTGTGCTGACATCACGTCACCACCTTTCCTAGGCCAGGCTAGGCTGTTTTGGGGCAGAAGAGAGCAACATAGCTCGGTTTTTTCACCAGGCTGGGAAAGCCCCTAAGACACCGGGCTTTTCCCAAGTCTGCGATGCCGGCACAGAGACACGAGGCTGGATCTTACCCTCCCCAGCAAACACCTCCAGAGGCGGTGGGAGCCAGTGTAGCAGTGAGCCAGGAGGGAAATGCCTGTTTTTGTTACTGACTCTGCTATTGGCAGAGGGAACTGCTGGTTAGGCTGTTGCTGGCATCTCTTTCAGTGTTGCTGCTGCTTTGCGAGGGAAAACAGATGTGAACAAGGGAGAATGGACCCACCGGAGCAGGATGGCTGCTTGGGGAGCAGGGTAGCTCTTTTGGATGAGGGTTTGCATGGAAACTACTCCGGCATCATTGCCACCGCAAGGCACCCTGAACAAGCCCCTTCTGCTGCCTGCGGTGGCTGAAAGCGGCAATTAGCAGCAGAACAACACCACCAGCTGCCTCCCGGGGGGCTCATTGCTCCCCAGTGGGTCAATTAGCCCTCGCTTGCATAAAGCAGGGGGGATAATGCCACTCTCAGCCTGGTCTTATTTTCGTTTCTTCCCAGCAAAGCACCACTGCAGGATCACGGCAAAAGGAGGGGATGCAGGAGCTCCATCCAGGTACCCGGTGGTTCCGAGGTGATTTTCCACCGTGGCTGCTGGGAAACACAGCCCCACGGTTTGTTTCGTGCCCAGCCAGCGTGTGAGTGAAAATATGAGTCATGATCCCACAGCCCGTCAAATTGCTTTGGTCTCCCTGTTTCGGGCAGTCATTATTGATTATTTTTAGCCTGTAAAAGGGGGCAGGGAGGAATGAGCTCGGACATGACTCCCCGCTGCTATTTCAGAGGATTTGTTAGGTTTGCAGCTGACTGTTGAGAGATTAATAGACAAACCCCAACCACTTCGGTATTGTGTGCTCTTTATTTTTAATATAAATCAGTTTTGCAGTGGTTTGCAGGACTGAAAGCTGCCTGCACCATGGGTTTCCTCCCACCAGAATCCATGGCCTGGCCAGGCGTGGGCCAGGGCTGGGGTATCATTGCCACAGGGTTTTTGTTCTGGCTTTTCTTCCTGCAGCTGGGGGTGTGCAGAAGGTGGCAGCCATTCCAGGAATGGGATGAGCCTGCCCATGCCCGACAGGATGCAAGCCCTCCCAGGTCCTCTAAAGCTGGTCCTCCCACGCAAACCCTGGTTTTGGGATCTTCTGGTGTGGAAATGATGGCCATCAACCCTCTCACTCACCACCATCCTCCTGATATGGGGCAGAAAGGCAATATCTGCCCCTGCCAGAAGAGACCAGAGGGCATAAATCCCTGGCTGGGGTGATGGCTGCTCTGTCCCTCTGGTCACCAGGTGAACCACCTCGCTAAACTCACCTTGGCACCTTTCATCTTCTTTTTTGGTTGCAAGCAGCTTTTCTGGACCTGCTGGGCAGCAGCAGTGGCTGCTATGAGTCCTTATGATGAAGGAGCAAAAAAAGTCACCTTGCAAAGAAGAAAAGAAAGAGCAGGGATGTTTTTCCTGCCTTGCTAATGAGCTGAAATGGCAGAGGGAGCTGTCAAGGAGATGCTCTCTCTGGCAGCAAGATGAGCTCCCTTCTGTTGCACAGGATAATTGCATGGGGAAAAAAAGAGTGCCAACACCTGAGGACTCCTTCATGGGCTAAACATGATGTTGCAATGTGTGTACTAAACTTGGACTTCTTGGTGGGTTTATTTTATTTAGTTTGAGCAATACCGTTTTCAGCTGGGTTTCTCCTTTCCACGTGCAGTAGGAGCCAACTGTGGGTGTTGGTACAACCAGTTTTGCTCCTCTGGGGAGCAGGAGTGTTCTTTGAGGTGAGGTGGGAGGTCAGAAGTGGGTCAGGACCAGCAGCTCTTGTTTTGTGGATACATTAGTGGGTCTAACCAAGCCTGTCACAGCTCAATTGTAGAAAAGACAACAGCAGGAATCTTTTGGTCAAGTTGCATACGGATCCTATAGCATTCTTCCACTGAGGGTAAATAATACTGCCCACAGACTCCCAAGCTGGGATAAAGAAGGAATAGGTGCCTTGAAGGCTTCAGAAAGCCCAGAGCAAAATCACTTTATCTCTTGGTACTCCTCATAAGTCTTGCAGGTGTACAATCTGTGCTACTAGTCTATACAAATCCCACAAAATGCAAAGTTGAAACTATATGCAAAGTTCAAACTATATATCAGTTTTATTAATAATATTACTCTTCGCCATCACCATGGGTAAAACACTCACCAGGATAAACTGGAGCGTGATGGCATCACTCATTTAAATCATCCATGAGCACAATCCAGAGGATTAGCAGTGAATCTCTGAAGAGCAACTGGTGAACAAGGAAATCCAACTCCCTATTTAAGGAAAGCATCAGCTCCTGAGAAATCCCTTACCTTTAATTGTATCTAAGAGTGTAATTGCATCTTTGTCCCCAGCAGACCTAAAATCAATCTGGCTAATGAGTGATACAAAGAAATGGGACTTAACCTGATACTTATCTCTGGTCACTAAATACAGGGATCTCATTCTGCATAATAAACGTATAAATAATAAAGCAGCCCCTGCAAGCAGAGTCCTTGTCAGCTCACTCAGAGGGATGGAGCTGTTGGGATGGGAACCTCAGACACATCCCTGAATTTCACTGGGCACTTTGCTAAGCTCTAAAGAATAAAACAGCCTTTGAGACCTGTTAAAAAACCCAGTTTGTCAGTGATGTTACCATTTTTCCTAAAAAGTATTCTCATATTTGATAAATATGTTTGTTTTGCAGCAGCTTTTAGCTGTCATCCATGATACCCTTTGTTTTGAACCTCAGTTATTCTAATTAGTGAGGCAGAGAGCACAATCCTAATTTCTTATACTCCTCTAGCTCTTCCTGCTTGCTTTTGGTGCATAAGAGAATCATGAATAAGCAAAATGAAAGTACTCAGTTACTTTGAATTTCTAAATAAGAAAATAAAAGTAACTACAGCCCAGTGTGATTTTTGCTTTCTTTTTATTCAGCAGTGCAATCACTAGAGGGAGGCAGATGGTAAATTTATCTATCCTAAGCTCTCAGACAGTTTGTGGTGCCTTTATAAATGACAGCAGAAGAGTTGTGAGTAGGAGCTCTCAGTACGTCCTGCTGCCTGGGGGGGAAATCTGAGCACTTGCTGAAATCAGCTTAATTTTGTGAACCATCGGTGCTGGCAGCCCCCGGGGTGGCTGTGTCCCTCTTAGTGGCCAGCCCTAATGCCTGGCAGCCTGTGGAGGCTGCTTGGCTGCTGAAGGTCATGTTGGGTCCCTCAGCTCATCCTAGGAGAGATTCAATCCCATCAGGAGTGCAGGATCTGATAGAAAGGCTTAGACACGTAAATTGGGGGTTTTGCCCCATAGGGCAGAGTCTGTGCAACCTGGCACAAGCCAGTGGGAACATGCCCACCAGCTCTCCTCTGAGAGACACTCTTGGGCCAGGTCACCCCAAAATAAGTAAGAATCACCAACTGCTGAGCATGACGATTCAGTCAAAAGGGACAAACATCCTAATGGGTAATTTATGTTTTTGTGGAAATAGGCTAAAACTCAAAGAATTGCTTCCAAACAAACAAAAAAACCCCTGCACATTAAAATTCCTCACTCAAATACATATCAGCAAATAAAAAATAAACTTGCCCTTATGATTTATTTCACCATTTCTACCATCTGTTAAGCTAAAATGAAGCAAATGCTCCTGTTCTACTTGCAAACCAGATGATGCCTTAGGGACCTCCCTGCTTTGCAGCAGAGCGACCATTGCATTATGTGTTTATCCAGCTGTGTGCTGGACATTTTGTCCAGAAGGATCCTGTGAAAGACAGTATCAAAAGCTTTCCTGAAATCCAAAAAGATTACATCAACTGGTTTCCCTGGATCAGCTAGGTGGGTTACCTTGTCATAAAAGGAAATCAGGTTTGATAAGCAGGACTCTCCTCCCCTGAAGCCGTGCTGGCTGTGACCAATGGCTGTGCTGTCCTTCAGCAGTTTTTCAATACCTCCCAGAATAACCTTCTCCATAACCTTACCAGGCACTGAAGTGAGACTGACAGGCCTGTAGTTTCCAGGGTCACCCTTCTTGAAAACTGGGACAATGCTTGCCAGCTTCCAGTCAACTGGGACCTTTCCAGATTCCCAAGACAGTTCAAAAATCATGGAGAGAGGCCTCATAATGACATCAGCAGCTCTTAGAGTATTCTCAAATTAATCCCATCAGGCCCCACAGGCTTATGGAGGTCCAGCTGGAGCAGCAGANTGTCAGCTCACTCAGAGGGATGGAGCTGTTGGGATGGGAACCTCAGACACATCCCTGAATTTCACTGGGCACTTTGCTAAGCTCTAAAGAATAAAACAGCCTTTGAGACCTGTTAAAAAACCCAGTTTGTCAGTGATGTTACCATTTTTCCTAAAAAGTATTCTCATATTTGATAAATATGTTTGTTTTGCAGCAGCTTTTAGCTGTCATCCATGATACCCTTTGTTTTGAACCTCAGTTATTCTAATTAGTGAGGCAGAGAGCACAATCCTAATTTCTTATACTCCTCTAGCTCTTCCTGCTTGCTTTTGGTGCATAAGAGAATCATGAATAAGCAAAATGAAAGTACTCAGTTACTTTGAATTTCTAAATAAGAAAATAAAAGTAACTACAGCCCAGTGTGATTTTTGCTTTCTTTTTATTCAGCAGTGCAATCACTAGAGGGAGGCAGATGGTAAATTTATCTATCCTAAGCTCTCAGACAGTTTGTGGTGCCTTTATAAATGACAGCAGAAGAGTTGTGAGTAGGAGCTCTCAGTACGTCCTGCTGCCTGGGGGGGAAATCTGAGCACTTGCTGAAATCAGCTTAATTTTGTGAACCATCGGTGCTGGCAGCCCCCGGGGTGGCTGTGTCCCTCTTAGTGGCCAGCCCTAATGCCTGGCAGCCTGTGGAGGCTGCTTGGCTGCTGAAGGTCATGTTGGGTCCCTCAGCTCATCCTAGGAGAGATTCAATCCCATCAGGAGTGCAGGATCTGATAGAAAGGCTTAGACACGTAAATTGGGGGTTTTGCCCCATAGGGCAGAGTCTGTGCAACCTGGCACAAGCCAGTGGGAACATGCCCACCAGCTCTCCTCTGAGAGACACTCTTGGGCCAGGTCACCCCAAAATAAGTAAGAATCACCAACTGCTGAGCATGACGATTCAGTCAAAAGGGACAAACATCCTAATGGGTAATTTATGTTTTTGTGGAAATAGGCTAAAACTCAAAGAATTGCTTCCAAACAAACAAAAAAACCCCTGCACATTAAAATTCCTCACTCAAATACATATCAGCAAATAAAAAATAAACTTGCCCTTATGATTTATTTCACCATTTCTACCATCTGTTAAGCTAAAATGAAGCAAATGCTCCTGTTCTACTTGCAAACCAGATGATGCCTTAGGGACCTCCCTGCTTTGCAGCAGAGCGACCATTGCATTATGTGTTTATCCAGCTGTGTGCTGGACATTTTGTCCAGAAGGATCCTGTGAAAGACAGTATCAAAAGCTTTCCTGAAATCCAAAAAGATTACATCAACTGGTTTCCCTGGATCAGCTAGGTGGGTTACCTTGTCATAAAAGGAAATCAGGTTTGATAAGCAGGACTCTCCTCCCCTGAAGCCGTGCTGGCTGTGACCAATGGCTGTGCTGTCCTTCAGCAGTTTTTCAATACCTCCCAGAATAACCTTCTCCATAACCTTACCAGGCACTGAAGTGAGACTGACAGGCCTGTAGTTTCCAGGGTCACCCTTCTTGAAAACTGGGACAATGCTTGCCAGCTTCCAGTCAACTGGGACCTTTCCAGATTCCCAAGACAGTTCAAAAATCATGGAGAGAGGCCTCATAATGACATCAGCAGCTCTTAGAGTATTCTCAAATTAATCCCATCAGGCCCCACAGGCTTATGGAGGTCCAGCTGGAGCAGCAGATCATCATTCTCACTGGCATGGTCCTGCAGCTCAGGGCACTGGGACCCTTCTAGTTTGTCATCAGTGTTGAAGACAAAGAATGCATTAAACTTCAGCTTTGGCTGCATGAATTTTCTCTCTGCAGTGGTGAACAGCACCTCTGTATTCCTCCAATGTCACCTGACCTTGCTNTTAAAATTCCTCACTCAAATACATATCAGCAAATAAAAAATAAACTTGCCCTTATGATTTATTTCACCATTTCTACCATCTGTTAAGCTAAAATGAAGCAAATGCTCCTGTTCTACTTGCAAACCAGATGATGCCTTAGGGACCTCCCTGCTTTGCAGCAGAGCGACCATTGCATTATGTGTTTATCCAGCTGTGTGCTGGACATTTTGTCCAGAAGGATCCTGTGAAAGACAGTATCAAAAGCTTTCCTGAAATCCAAAAAGATTACATCAACTGGTTTCCCTGGATCAGCTAGGTGGGTTACCTTGTCATAAAAGGAAATCAGGTTTGATAAGCAGGACTCTCCTCCCCTGAAGCCGTGCTGGCTGTGACCAATGGCTGTGCTGTCCTTCAGCAGTTTTTCAATACCTCCCAGAATAACCTTCTCCATAACCTTACCAGGCACTGAAGTGAGACTGACAGGCCTGTAGTTTCCAGGGTCACCCTTCTTGAAAACTGGGACAATGCTTGCCAGCTTCCAGTCAACTGGGACCTTTCCAGATTCCCAAGACAGTTCAAAAATCATGGAGAGAGGCCTCATAATGACATCAGCAGCTCTTAGAGTATTCTCAAATTAATCCCATCAGGCCCCACAGGCTTATGGAGGTCCAGCTGGAGCAGCAGATCATCATTCTCACTGGCATGGTCCTGCAGCTCAGGGCACTGGGACCCTTCTAGTTTGTCATCAGTGTTGAAGACAAAGAATGCATTAAACTTCAGCTTTGGCTGCATGAATTTTCTCTCTGCAGTGGTGAACAGCACCTCTGTATTCCTCCAATGTCACCTGACCTTGCTTCCACTGGGCATACACCTTCCTTTTCTGCCATAGTTCCAAGAGAAGATCCCTGCTCAGCCAAGCCAGCCTTCTGCCTTGTCTGCTTGATATCTGACATTTAGGAATTGTCTGTTCCTGGGTCCTTAGCAGGTGGTGCTTAAAAAGTGACCAGCACTGATGGACCCCAACACCTTCAAAAGCATTTTCCCAGGGTTCCTTACTCACTTTGTTCCCTGAACAGCCTGAAGTCTGCTCTCCTCATGGCCAGGGTTGAAGCTGCACTTTTCTTCCTGTCAATAGAGATTTTAAACACGATTGCTTCATGGTCACTGTGGCCAAGATGGCCATCAATCACCACTTCACTCAGGAGACCCTCTCTGTTAACAAGCAGCAAATCAAGGAGGGCATCTTTCCTAGTCAGCTCTCTTCGTACTTGTACCATGAAATTATCATCCATGTGTTTTAGGAATCTTTAGGACTTGTTTGAGTCAGCTATGTGGTGTTCCCAGTTAACATCCAGCAGCCTGAAAGTCCCCCATAAGGACAAGGACTCCGTATCTGGAGGAATTTAAAAGTGATGCTCAGGGTCATAGTTTAGTGGTGGGTTAATGGTTGGACTTGATAATCTTAGAATGCTTTTCCAAGATTCTGTGCTTCTATGGTAAGTGTGGAAGGGGTTTTGCAGGTCTGTCCAAACCTGCTGTAGGACAGCAAGAGGGGATTTAGGATCACTTTAAACACGTGTAGTTACAGACAGATGGCTGTCGGAGGAAGAAGTACGTCCTGCTGCAAGATTTTCAGGCTCTCACTGGTGTTTTGATCATTGGGACCACACTGGGATGGGTGAAAAAGCCTAAAAATTGGGGGCTGAGTTGTAGCTGCTTGCTGAAAACTGGGCAACCAGGACAGTCTGATGCACAGCTTGTTTTGACCTGCATAAAACCCATGGGTGTATTTGTCTCTGAGCATCCATCAGCCTGTCAAGCTGCGATGACTTAGAAGAAAAAAAAGGAATTTTTATTTTATTTTGCTAAGTGATGATTGACACTTTAAAGGGAATATTGTCAAAGCCTCGTGTCAAACAGCCTAACTGCCTAATCTGTGTGGCCCCTAATGACAAGTTAGACTATTACAACTGAAAGAATTTTAAGCATCTAATAATTTATACATCATCACCTGGGCTATTTGCTTTCCACACTTCAGTAAGTGTAGATGAGGAGAAGAGCTGCTTGTATTTCAAGGCAGTTTCACCTTTTTCACTCAGTCCTGTGTCAGGATGGTGCAGCCCTGGGGAAAATCTCAGCCTCCAGAAGAAGCCAGTTAAAATGTTGTGATGAAAATACTCACTTTTACATTAGAGCTTTTTTTTTTCCCCCTTCAGTAACTTAATATTTTTTTTTAAGTCAACAAGCAGCTTGGGCTCTGCTGTTGTGTCATGATGGGGTGTCATCATCACTTTAATTCCAAGTAACAGCATTATATGTTATAAAAGGATAAATGCCTTCTCACCCAAACACCCAGCAAAGAAAGAATACTCGGACAGCAAATTGAAAGGCCAAGTATGTCCCTAACAAGTGTTAGCTGGCCCTGTTTCTTTGATTAGTTAATTGCTGTCACAGGTGTAGCAGGACCATATATGAGTGAGTGGGCTGCTAGGCCAGACCCTTTACTGTAGGGATGTGTTTTGGAGAGAGGCTGGGAAAGGTGGTGATCCCGCATTTGCTCTGCCTGGGGGATTATTTTAGGGAGGGAGAGGCTCTTTTTCTTTTTTTGATCTCATTTGAATGCTGTGCCTCTGGTAAACCTCTGGTATGAAGCCTCTGCCCTTCCTATTGCCCCTGGTCCTGCTCCTGGTGCCTTGGGTGTGGGGCCCAGCTGCTGGTGGGCAGGCTCCAGGGGTGATGCTGAGGTCCTACTCTGATGCAGCTGGTGCTCCTCAAGGGGTGAGTGATGGGAAGTAGGGACTCAGTTCCCTGTAGGAAACTCCCTTCTTGGGTGCAGTGTCCTGCCTGATTACAAGTCCTTCTCTCCTCTGCATAGCCCCTAGGGATTAAAGCACAGCTGAGCTTTGCTTGTTATGTTTTGGACATGTTTTTGCACTGTTTGTGGTCCAACAATATAAATCAGGCAATGCTTCTGGAGGCAGGGAGGGATGAAGATTGATTATCTTGCATGGAATAAAAGAGGTTGCTTTGGGGCTTGGTCCTGGTGCAGGCAAAACCCCAGTGCACCATGGTGTATTTGGTGCTCTCTTCCCACTGGGCTTGGATTGTCATTTCTCTGAGCAGCATTATAAACATGGGCAGTGGTACTTGGGTCTACAATAGGACTCTCTCTTCTTTATAGGCATGGAGATCCTCTCAGGAACATCGGCAGGTTAAACCAGGTAAGAGTTAATTCTCAGGCCAGCCTCTTTTTTTACCCAGAATTTGTTTGGTACATCAAGCCAACAATAAGTGGTGTGGAAAATCAGGAGCGACAAGGTGGCCCTGGGGTGGTATGGAGAGAGAAGGGGATGTGGCTGAGCAGTATTGGGTGCTGGGCTGGGAGATAACCTGTGCCACTATCTTGTGGCTGCCAAATCCCTACCACAGGGCAGGTCCTGGAGGCAGGAGCAGTGCACTGCAGCAACTAAAACAAGTACCAAAAGTTCAACCCAAACTTTAATTGTGCCCCTGTGGGGTAAACCTATCATTAACCTCTGACTCTTCTAGCTTTGAGATATGTTTTTGGAAAATGCTGTATTTCTTCCTGCTTAAGGGAAGGCGTTTCCCACTTTGAGGGCTATGAGGAGATACTAATGTTGCTTATCCTACCAAGTGGAGCCAGTGCTTCTGGCTTGGCTGAGCCCTTTAAACCTAAGGGATTGAAACCACCTTGAGAGCTTTATCTCCCATCTCTGCAGGTGTATAAACAACAAACATCACCTGTGTGCTGAAACCAAATGTAACAGTGTGCTCACTGCTTTTGTAACTTGCCCAGATGTGGCAACTCCCCAAGTCTTTAGCTTTGAACACTAAATAGCCCAACCCTGTAGATGAGAAATTGCCTCCCTGGGATAAGTGGCATGTGCTGTGTGGCTGTGCTGGGACCTCTGTGGTCCTGCATGGCCATGGCAGGGGGGACTTAAAGCACAAGTGTTCCCTGCTCTGGGGTGGTAGCAGTGGGGCTACAGCCTGGCTCCATGTGGAGCAGGAGGAGGTGGTGGCCAGACTTCCCCAGTTTTTCAGGTGCTCTGGAGTGGCACACACAGGTGGGGTGAAGTTTGGGATAGGTTGCTGTCAGGTGTGGATGGAAACAGTCACTTGTTTCCAAGGCTGGAAGGGTTGGCAGTTTTAGGCTCGCCCTAGGCTGGTGTGTAGGTGCAGCTCAGGTGGCCTCCTCCCCTTGATCCTGGGGCCTGACATGGGGTTACTTGTGTGTTCTCCTGATGGATTTGCATGCTGATTGGCAAACGGGAGTCGGAGGTAGCAAAATGGGGAGTGGAGTGACTTTGAAATTAATTTCTGGGAATAAGGACTGGTCACTTTTTCATAGGAACAAAAATGGGGGAAAACTTGCTTGTTGCTTCTCATATTCCAGAGCCAGAGTCTCCTTGGATATTGGCATATGTGCCTATAAGAAGCTGCCACAGAGTTCTGAAGGACAAGTATGGAGAATTTTCTCCCCCAGCATACCGTGGTGATTTCCCCGTAAGCTTTTGGTGCAACTGGACAATCTGGGCAGGCTCCAGAAAGCATATAATAATTTATATTCAGGGCTTTGTCACTAAGGAGGACTGCAGTAAAAATGAGGACAAAATTCTGTTTGAAGGAGTTTCTTCTCTGGTGGAAAACAGTGTTGTTTATGCTTGCTGGAAAAAGAAGATGCATGTTTTTGCCACCTTTGCCCAGGCTGTCCACGTTGTGTTGCTGAAGAGGTACATACCAAACTGCAGAGATGCACAGTTTAAAGGGAAGTACTACATATTCCAAGACCAGGAAGGTGAATCTTCCTCCAAAGATGATGTGACTTCTGAAACTCCTGCTCCAAAACTACCAAAGCAAGACAGTATTTTTCACCATGGCTGGGTTGAAAGCCTTAGGAATGTGCTGGGCTTTGCAACCACACATAGCACCACGAGCCTTGGCGAGACCACAGTGCTAAGCAGCAAGCTGATGCAGGGAAGAGGGATCACTCTGGATATTGTGGCTGTGGGAAGTCCTGTGGAGCTTCTTCCCTGTGAATGTGCAAGGACACCACTTCTGGAAACAAAAGCTCCTTGGTGGCTGGGGCCTGAGCTGCCAGGGGCTCAGGATGCTCGAGGCATAGGGACACTTGAGGGCATAATCCCCACTGCAGCACAGGATACCTGGGGGCAGAGTCTCTCTGTGAGCAGGGACATCACTGTGGGGTTTGGTTATATGCCCAGGCTTTCAAGTGTGCTTTTGGAAACTCCTTTGCTTGGTGCTTTGCAGGCAGCAGAACCTCTTTTGCAGCCAGCAGGTTTGAGCCTGGAGAACAGCCAGCCTGTCCTGAGCCCTAGCTTGAAGCCAAAAGGTCTGGGTGATCTGCAATTTACTATTCAACCAACACGTGTGAGTTGCCTGGACTTGGCTGCACACTCACAGTCTGTGTCCCCTGGCAGAGGCGAAAGCCAAGGAAGCACAGGTGCCACCATGAACCAGCAGGTCAGCACAGTCAGCTTAGAACAGGGTGAAAGCCATGCCCAGCTGAGCATCCCAGATGATGACATGCTGAGCCATGAAGCTGATGGCCTTGCAAAGGGTCTGATGCCCAGCCTGAGCAGCCCGTATGAACTGGGAAACAGGGACCACTTGCATCTGCTACCTGAGAGAAGCCCAAGATGCCGAAGCAGTTTTAGGTATTTGTCCGTGCCTAAATCTGAGCTGGGAACAACTGGCCTTCAACATAAAAAGCTCACGGATATTTCTCCACTGGAAAGTTCTAGGGGAGCTGTCAGGAGGAAAACAGTGCTGCATCCCACAGCACCATGGGACATCTGGCAAGAGCATTCCCATTTGCATGGCCAGAGCAGTCATGTCCTGCACTCAGACCCTACAGACCCTGGGAGCCTTCCCCAAAATGCCCAAACATGTGATTGTTCACCTGTTGAGAAAGCTCATGTGTCTTCCTTGGGGGTACAAAGCTGCCACCACCACAGTGACAGAGCTGCATGGCCAGGAGGGGCTGTACATGCTTTGCCAACAGGGCTGGAGCATCCTCTCACCCACATGGCCGTCCTAGGGACAGAAACAATCCCTGTGCTGGTGACCTTCAGCACAGAACCTGTCCCTGCAGACTTTGGCTCTACAAATTTAATCCCTGAACCACCTCTTCCTCCACAAGTGGAGCCTGTGTCCAAGGTGGCCTCTCCACCAGCTGCTTTGGATCTGGACCCTGTCAGTCCCAGGCAAAAGGTGGATATCTTCCCAGCTAGCCCAGGAGGACAGAAGATGGTCTCCCCTTCACCACCTGGCCATTTATCAGTGGGCTCTGAATGGGGCACAGGTGGGTCCTCTGGATGCCTTGGCCCTGGGATGCAAAAGTTGGTGCTGGGGGAGGCAGGTGGCCAGGAGGGAGAAACCTCAGCCTCTGTGGGCTTGATGGCCAGGAGTCCCTCCCCAGCCTCTGTCACTGTCCCAAGGCCTGGTGTGAGGCTTCCTTGGCCCAGGGGCCATGTGAGCAGTGGCTCTGGGGTGGCACCAGCTTCCCTGTCTGACATATGGGGGGTGAGGAGGAGAGAGGAGCATGTGGTGCCTGGGCAGCATCAGGACAGAGCTGTTAGTGACAAAGCAGCTTCTGCCTCCCTCCTTGGGGGATTTAAAACGCAGAAAACCACAAAAGCTCTTCAGGTAGGTGCAGGACAGCAGAGAACTGCTTCCTTCAGCACCACTCCTTCACACCCTGATCTCCCTGCTGCCCGGTGGGGAGAAACACTGTCAAGAGACCAAAAGCCTTGGGAACCCTCTGATGTATCCAGAAACACCCAGATGCCAGAAGGACAACAAAGGAAGCATGCTGGTAGGTCTCCCAGTACTCAGAATCTTGGTCTAGGACATCTTTAGAAGGCAGAAGTACCCTGTGGGGGCAAAGCCAAGGCTGGGTCTTTCACCTGCAGACTCCACCTGGCAATCATAACCTGCTCTCTGGGGATAGATGGAGTGGGTTGACCCTGTCTGGATGCCAGGTGTCCGCCAAATCTGTTCTCACTCCCCTGCCCAGTGGGAAAGGGGGAGAAAAAATATAATGAAAGACTTGTAGGTCAAGTCACCAGTTGCTGTCATGGGCAAAACAGACTTGATTCAAAGAAATCAATTTATTACCAATCATATCAGAGTAGGATAACGAGAAATCAAACCAAATCTTAAGCACAGCTTCCCCTCATCCCTCCCTTCTTTCCAGGCTCAACTTCACTCCTGGTTTCTCTACTTCCTCCCCTGCCCCAAGAGGTGCAGGGAGACAGGGAATGGGGGCTGTGATCAGTTCATCACATGTTGTCTCTGCTGCTCCTTCCTCCTCAGGGGAGGATTCCTCACATTCTGACCCTGCTCCAGTGTGGGTCCCTTCNCAAAGAAATCAATTTATTACCAATCATATCAGAGTAGGATAACGAGAAATCAAACCAAATCTTAAGCACAGCTTCCCCTCATCCCTCCCTTCTTTCCAGGCTCAACTTCACTCCTGGTTTCTCTACTTCCTCCCCTGCCCCAAGAGGTGCAGGGAGACAGGGAATGGGGGCTGTGATCAGTTCATCACATGTTGTCTCTGCTGCTCCTTCCTCCTCAGGGGAGGATTCCTCACATTCTGACCCTGCTCCAGTGTGGGTCCCTTCCACAGGGTGCAGTCCTTAAGGAACTGGCTACTCACTCCAATATGGGCCTGCTGTGGGATCACAAACCCTCCAGCAAACCTGCTCCAGTGTGGGCTCCTCGCTCCACAGTGCCAGCTCCAGCCTGCTCCAGCAGGGGCTTCCCAAGGGGCTACAGCCTCTTTTGGGCATTTACCTGATCTGATGTGTGGTCCTCCATGGGCTGCAGGTGAAACCTCTGCTCTGGTGCCTGGAGCCCCTCCTTCCCCTCCTTCTGCACTGACTGCAGTGTCTGCAGAGTTGTTCCCCTCACTCAGTCCACTCCTTCCCTGTGGCTGCTGTTGTTCAGCAGATTTTTCCCCCTACTTAACTATGTTATCCCTGAGGCACTACCACTGTTGATGACGGACTTGGCCGTGGCCAGTGTCGGGTCTGTCTTGGAGCTGACAGGCATTGACTGCTTTGTGCAGCCTCTTGTAGAAGCTCAGCTCCAATTGTAGAGTGGATATGTGGCTCCAGGGGCTGAAACTGGAAATCTTGCAGTAGGAGAGGGTCTGAGATGGTGCTTCTCTCTGTGAGTGTGATATCCATGTTGTTTTGGTGCATATAATAACCTTGGATTGCATGTTTCTTTTTTGTTCTTGCTGTGTCAGAGCTGGGACCGCCTTGGACAATGGAGTATTTTCCACTCAGAAGCTGCCATCTCGTCTTTCAGAATGGGTCTGGGATGTTTTATCTTCCGCTGCATGCTGGCATTAAAACCAACATCTGGTGCAACTGGACTATCTGGGCAGGCCCCCAGAAGCACATTGTCATCTATGTCCACGGGTTCGAGGGGAGTGATGGCTGCGGCAACAACCAGGACAAGATCATCTTCCAGGGGGTCTCATCAAGCGTGGAAACCAAAGTGGTATATGCCTGCCACAACAGAGGCACTCTCATCTTTGCTACACGAGCTACTGAGGTCCAGGTGTTGTTTCTGTCAGGGAGTGGCTCCCAAAGCCACGAATACAGATATTTTAAAGGGCAGTATCATGTGTTCAGAGACCCTGAAACTGTGGGCTCTTCAAACCACACCACAACAGCTCCCCGGGAGACCTCTGAAAAAGACAGCTGGAGGACAGTGGTAACAAAAGGTTTACTGTCCAAGCCGAGTGCTTCTCCGGGCCCACCACCTCCACCTGCTGGCGACAGCATCCAGCCTGAGCTTGCGCACCCAGATGGAGAAGCCCAATACCCTCCTGATCTCATGGGAGATGCCCAGTCTGGTACTAACCTGAGCAGGCTTGACTTAAGTGAGCATGGTCAGCTCCAGGATGAAAGCAACCTGGAAAAGAGCGTTAAAGATGGTGGCATTGAGGGCAGAGAAACTGAAGATGGTATGTTGGTGGAGGCAGTTCCAGCTGGGCAAGACACTGAATGTAAAGCTGAGCCCTCTGCCTTGGAGCTGACCAAGGGGGATGTAGAGCCAGTGACTGCCTTGGCCACCATGGTCCCAAGTCACTCAGGTGGTTTTCCTGTCTCAGACGTGCCCAGCAGCAACATGGGTGTCTCTGACAAATCATCTAGCCTGGGTCAGACCAGTGACAGCTTCTTAGAAGTGGCTGCTGTGCAGACACCAGTGCTGGAAGAGCCATCACTGGACACCAGTACAGAACCTCCTCTCTACCCCTCTTCTGGTGTGACTGCTGGTGATATGGTGTCTCTAGGGGAAAGAACTGAAGAGTTCTTTGGTAAGGTGTTTTGGGTTTTTTGGGTTATCTGTGGCTGAACTGATGTCTGACACTGCAATGCCCATCTCCAGTGATGCACCACTCTCTTAAGAGGTTTTATTTGTAGACACGGCTGTTAACTTCAGCTGGTCTGTGTGGTAGCACTTTTGGCTCCTGTATCCAAGGTGGGAAGTACTTGAAGACATGTCTGTTTTAACATGGGCACCTATAGGATGATGCTACTCATAGTAGGGACAGGCCGGTTTCTAATCAAAGTGTTTTGAATTATCCATGGAGGAGCCAGCTGTGACTTCATATCCAAAGCAGAGCCTGAATGTTCATCTTGGCTTTAAATGCCTCTGGCTTGCATTGATACCCATGTAGCTTGTCACAATGCTCCCAGGCATGATCACTGAGCTTGAGCTCCAGAAGTTGGAGAAGGGGGGGAAAAAAACCTTTCTTCCTAAGAAAGTTTTAAGAATTGATGGCAGACTACTTTCACAGAAATATTTAGCCACTGATATATATTAATTTCTGCTGGAAGGTAGAAGAGAAGATGTTTTCAATTGGTGTTTCCTCCCTTCCAAACTGTTCTATGTTCCTCCCTTGTAGATTTTATTCAGCCTTTTTGCATTTGCTGGCATGTAATGCACAAGCTGTTTTGTTGCATTGGGGTCCAAGGCAGTTCTGGTGGCTTCACAGGCATAACATTGCATCTGCTTCTAGAAATGGAAATGAGGTTTATTGGGGTAATTTCTTCTTAAAGAGCACTTTGCACTATAGAGGAGAGTAGATTGTATTTACAGCTTGATATTTAATTTCAGTACAAAGAATAGGAAAAACAGAAAGAAGGAGCTGGCACAGGGCACTCTTCTTGCAAAGTGACACAGACTCAATGTCCTTTCCCTCCCCTGTTACTGGTGCATGGAGGACAGCAGCTTGATGCTTTTCCTTTCTTTGATAGACCTGGTTTCTGCCCTGGCATCTCTGGAGAATGGCACAGCACTGCAGTCCCAGCACCATCCCGGGGGTGAGTCACACAAGGAGTTAAGCATGTCTTAAAACACTGTCCTAAGTTCAATGAGCTGACTGGGGGTGTGCTGAACATCACCTGCTTGTTAAATTTAGGAATCAGTGGGGGTTGTTTCTGAGTAGTGACCATTTTGAAGATGTTAGTTTTTAAGATACCACTGCAAGCCCACAGCTGTGCTTTGGCCACTTTTTACCTCCCCTGGAAAAACCTGAGTTTATGTGCTAAACCTGACATAAATGCTGGCTTGTTCAAGTTTAAGCATTACTTGTTGGCTATTTAAAGAAGAATTTTCTAATGTGAATGAACATCAATTCCTCCAATATATTCCAATGGATGTCTTGTGACTACTGGGATCAAAAACCTGCAGAAATCCTGTTCCTCAGACCAGGGAAAGAAGCAAAATCCCCTTAAGGCAGCATAATGCTAGGCTTATATGGCAGAGCAAGCAACAGAAAAAGCTTGCAAAAAGGAGTCAATACAGAAGGAGCCTGAGCTCTGAGCAGGAGAAATATTGATGAATAAATAAGTTTTAAACAGCAGACTGGCAGACCTGTGCCAGCCTGGATTCAGCCAGACCACTGCAGGTTATCTAAGCTGATCCAAGGGATGGGCAAGAGAAATGGGCTTTTAGACTCCATCGCAGATTATGGCAATACCTTTGGGAAAGAGTAGCTAAAGACATGAACGTGATCAGACATGCATTATTGGTTTTTACACTTTTTTCACTGAAAGATCAATTCTAGTACTCAACAATGAGCATTAACTGAGATTTGTTTTCACCTGTTACTCACAACTTGTTCTACCTGATGCATAGCCTCTGGAAATAGCCACGTGGCACTGACTTGCACAAGCATGTCCGCATGGAGCTGTTCTGCTACTGCTGATGTTTAAGGGTGAACTCACTAAAAGAGCCTGTTGGGGTTATGTGGATTTGAACATACCAGGATCTTGTGTCTTCTGGTAGATGTGCTGTTTGAAGTAACTATCGAAATCAAACCCAAGGACTGGATTCCTCCTGCTGGAAGCAAGCTCCAAGAGGGTCTTCTTGAATCTATAAAGAACCATGTAAGTCTGGGTACGGGGAGATTGTGACATCCCAAATCTTCAACTAGAAGAGACCATGCTGTGCCATTTGTTCCAGAGGTCTTCTGCTAAAGCCACATGATGAACCAATATCTGAGTTGCTTGTGCTGTTCATCATCTGAGGCCAATTCTGGTGCCCTGGCAGGGGTGCCTGTTTGCAATAGCTGATGTTTAACCCTTCACAGCACAAGGCCATCACAAAGAAGGAGAAAAGCACTTCAGAGACAGTGATACAACCAACTGAGGGCTGTAACTCACCTCTGGAAATAGTGCAGCTTGTAGCCAAAGCCTAAAAGTGGGGCAAGTGTGTGAGCATCTGCTTTCAGGGCTGCACTTAAATTTTTTTCTGGGATGCAGACTGGAGCAGGTACAGGGTTGAGCCTGCTGCTTAGCCTAGAAAGCTGCTGTCCTTCAACTGCTGCTCTGCAATGGCTTTGTACCCACTTACCTGGGGCTACTACTGCCCTTCCGTTTTCCAAATTAACTTGTGGGTTGGGGGAAGTTGAGCTGAAGCTAAGCAGGTGGGAACAATCAGTATTCTCAGAAGGAAAAGGCTCAGAGCAGTGGGCTATGGACATCTACTGCATCTCGGGTGGTTTGTGGAGGGGAAGAGCAGGGTAGGAGGTAGAATGAGAAAAGAAACTGCTGTCATACTCCTGTCAAATGTCAAATCAGCACTGGGCACTCTGTTCCTTTGCAGATACAGAAGAACCTGAAACTTTCTGCCAACAGAGTCAATGAAATAAAGTTAAAGGATATCAAAAGGTAGGGTTCCTGCTGTGCTGCGGGGTGGGTAGGTGACTGCTATAAGCTACCATATTTCTTGGATAACAGTGTCTGGGTTCTTGTTCTCCTTTCCCAGGCAGAGACTCATGCTTGCTCCTCTCCTGTGATCTGTAACTTGTCCTGAAAGTAGAGAGGAAAAAAAAGTAGTCGGTTTTCTAGAGGAGGGTGGTGAAAATTGATGTTTAGTGCTAACTGGGACCTATATAGGTCCAACATGGATTTAAACTCTGGGCAAAAATGAGGATACACCTGCCACAGTGCCTGCTGGAGAAAGCTGGGAGCTGTCAGCAAGGTCCCTGCCGCAATTGTCTGGGTCTGACCTGGGACTGCACGTTGCCAGTACAATTCGCTTTACACAAATATCTAATCACTTCAGCCCAGCTCCAAATGAGCAGCTGGGCTTTCCTTTTCCCTTGGTCCAAGTGCAAAAGCTGCTTCTTGTCACAAATAATCTTTACAAGATCCTGCAGCACCACAATCCAGTAGGAACAGGTGGAAGGTCTAAATGGGCTGTCAGAGCCGGGCCTGCCTTACCCTGGGCTCTCCCCTGCCTGCAGGACAAGAGATGCCAACCTGCTGCTCACCTTCTGGCTGCACCTGAAGCCGGAGGAGAGGAATGTGTCTCTGCTCCTGCGTTCCCAGCTGGAGGAGCTGCTTGGCACCTCAGCAGGAGTAGAGAAGCTGCAGCTCATTTCACTGTTCGTTGAAGGTGGGTGCTTCACTTTTTATCTGTGGGATAAACCCTTTTATGCCAAGCCTGACCTGACTTAGGGCATTGATTCCCCATTACAGACGTGAATGAGTGCAGTGCTGGGGTCGGGCTCTGCGGGGAGGAGGCAGAGTGCTTCAATGGCGTGGGCACCTACCTGTGCCGCTGCAAAAAGGACTATGAAGACCATTCTCCCACCAAGTCTGGCACCCTCTGCATCCGCACTCCCCGATCAGGTAGGGGATGAGAGAGCAGTTCTGCTTTCTCTTGCAGCTGGGTTTTTTTTTCTTGTGTGCGTGGATGAGTAGTTTGTGCAGCATTGCATTGCAACCTGGAGTGAGCACACTGGGGTAAGGGGTTCTCTCCTTGAGTGGGGTCCTGCTAGCTGCACCTCTGCTAATGTGTGCTGTATGTGATGTTACTGGACTGGTGGCTTTGGCTGTCCCTGCCTGGTGTGGCAAGGATGTATAATACCTTTGCAAGGCAGTTCCTAGCTGGGAATATAATCTTTCCATGATTCTTAACTTCACTTTCCCCAGTCTGCTACTTTCTCTGTATTGGAGTTACAACTTGGGACATGAGGCTTTAAGTTACAAGCAAACTATGGTCAAGGGTGATTTATGAGCTACCTCTGCTGTAACTGATGTGATCAGCAAACTTGGCCACTCCCAGGAGTGCCCTGTGTTCTCCTGTCACACTGTGTAGATCTTGGTGAGAAGGACATCGGTGTTCCTGGGTGTTTACCCCAGTGCTCTCCTGATGTATTTGACACAAAGCTGAGCAGATGGCGCATGGTGCTTGACTATAATCAGAGATGGCTAATCCAATCTTGCAGAGTAATGGGGCCTTGCAACCTGAAAAGCAGTAATATTCTGCACTATGTACTCAAAACACTGCTGCTGCTTTACCAAAACTGTTTCACATCCCTGCAGTGGCTTAAACCTTAATGTGAATCAAAATACATAATATATCTAATTTCTCAACCATCCTACTGACTCCAAGTTAATTAAACACTTGTACAGTCTAAGCCTATCCAGATCAGCTAGTTATTGTTATATTCATATATAGATAATTTTATAAATTCATCTTTATCCATGTTGTCATGGAAAGGCCCTTCAGGCCTGGATGGGAATGGAAGCAGGTCTCTTAGTCTCTGTGGGTTTGGCAATGGCTTTGTTCTATCTGAGTTCTTCTGGGGTAGCACCATCCCTGTGTTGCTCCTGCAGGCTGGCTATTGGTCTAAATATTTCTTTGGGGTGCTCTGCCCTGGAGGCAGGTGTGAGGACTTCTGGAAGGCAGCAGGGTGGGGGAGATGTTGAGTTTCCTGGAGGAGCACCCACAGATCCAAGTGTCACCCTTGAGCACTATGGTCACAACGTGGGGGACTTGGTGAGCACGGCGGGGCCACTGGGGCAGTGACCATCGGGATGAGGCCACAGCCTCTCTCTTGCAGGGATCAGCTTCTTCCTCCGCCACAGTGACATCCTGGTGGGGGCAGTCATCGTGGCCAGCCTGGTGATGCTGGTGGCTGCTGGTATCCTCTGTGTGACAGCCACAGGGCGACGGCACCCCGGGAGCAGCCCAGGCCCTGAGGAGCCATCGGAGAGGGCTGTGGAGGAGCCGGCGATGGAGCTGCACGACCTGGGGGAGTGCCTGCGCCTGGACCCCTTCCAGCTGAAGCTGCGGGCCAGGCCCCCTGAGTGGCTGTGGAGTGTCCATGCCCACCGTGGCCAGGCATGCGAGGTCTTCTTGGAGCAGTCTGCCCCGCTCTGAGGGGGTTTCAGGCCTCCCCTAAACCCCTATGGCCTCAGTGACTGTGCAGCTGCTCCTGCCTTTCCCAGCTGACACAAGCCAGTGGCTGTGCAAACCCTTCTGCTGTGTTTTATGGACTGTGACTATCCCACAGCAGTGTTCCTACTCTTGGAATTTTTTCTTTTTTTTTAATACTCATGAAGCTTGGGAAGCGAAGTGCTTGCTCCACACCACTGTACATCTGCTGATTTACCCTGTTCAAGAGCTGCATAGACCTGTCAGCACATGAAAATTAAACACTTTCGTTTTAAGAAAAAATGGCAATAAGATGTTTTGGTGCTTAATTTATGAAATTAAAAGCTATTCTGCATCCTGCTCAGTGCTGCCTGCTTTCTCCTGCCCCTAAGGCAGAGCTCTATGGGAAGCCCTGGCATCACCTCAGGATCTGTGGGGTATTTCTTCTTCTTACCCCCAGAACCTGACTTAAAGTTTTGGTGAGAATCCTGGTCAGGTTATGGCAGGTGGGACCCCACTCACTGAACAATAGGGACAGCATTTCTGGTGCTTGCATGGATGCTGTTTGCTGAGATGTTGGCTGCAAAAAGCATCACCACTACCCTAATCGTCCTGGCTGGCTATAAAGGACAGCTGCCTCACCAGCTTGTCCTGCAGCTGAAGGTTGGTACTCCTCTATTTGCGTGAGTTTAGAGGATTTTAAATTTGAATTACCCCTTTCCTGCGGGAAGAAGTGTGAATGATGTGGTGTGGCAAACGCCCCACTGGAGGGAGCTGTCTGCCACCAAAAACCCAAGAAGGGCGCTGGACGCAACTGGCCTGGGAGATGCTGTCAGATGTGGGACACGGCTGAAACTGGGGGTCCCTGAAGGAAACAGGACCAGTTAGTGCAGCTTGTGGATGGTCTCCCTGCGCTTGTTGAACAGCTTTGGCTAAGAAATGCTTTGGAGGTGTGGGCTGTTTGAAGCAGTTTGCACATGCATATATATATATGTATTCAGCTCAGGACATGAAAAAGATCCTGTTTTGTTTCTCTGAAGGGAGGTGGTGAGGATACTGGTGAAGAAGTCAAAAGGTGAACTTGGGTCTTTCTCTAGAACAACTCTTTTCCATCCACTCCTCCCCACTCCCAAAAAAAACAAAAAAAACCCAACAAAACAAACAGACAAAAAAACAAGGAACTGCCTTTTTTATCTCATTATCTCAGCTGTTGAAATGGGGAAGAAGCAGCAAATCAGCGTGGAGGGGGATTTGCAAAAGAGAGGGCTGGGGCACAGATTAGGGCACTATAGACAGCAATGTTGAGAAAATCGGGCCAAGAGCATATTATTTGCACCGAGATGACAAACAAGCACCCCCTGTGCTTGGCTGGCAGCTGTGCTGCCCCTCTGCCAAGGGTTGGCTATGTTGCTCTCCAATAACAGGCTCATCCAAATTAGCTGATGCTGGTGGGGCCCCCCGCCTGCAGAGATGTGTGAAGCAGAACCAACACCTCCCTGCATACACTTCTCCAACTCACTTCAGTACTGTTTAGTGCCACCCAGGTTTGGGTACTGGGAAGGCTAGAGAAAAATGGGTGTCCCAAAGACATCTTCATCGCTGCTTCCTTTGACAGACGTGGAGCAATCAGCGCTTAACAACCATTTTCTATGCATGGTTTTCAAAGTATTTTGCAAATAGCAGAGAATTAAATGCAAACATCTCCCTAGGAGGCAGATAAGTGGGTGTAATTTTCCATTGTAAAGAGAAGGAAACCGTTAATGGGTTTGCACAGAGTGTGGGTTTTTTTTCCTCACTGAGATCAAAGAAAAGCAGCAGGGGCTACAATAATACTGTCATTGTCTTGGCCTTGGATTTGGCCCTTTCCCCTCCTTGGCTCCACGAAGGGGCTCTGGGGTTCTTCAGGTTGCAAACTCTACTCTCTCCCAGTAAGGTAAGATTTGGATCCCAAATCTAAGCAATTAATGAGCAGATTGACGTTTCTGCTTTTTTTTCAGCTTTTCCAGGAGCAAGGTGAGCTTCACACTGTGCTGCTGTGTGGGAAGTTAGCTCCTTTAATACAGCTGTAGTCTGCTCTCTAACCCAGGTACAAGACTCCCACTGGACTGTCTTTCCCTGCAGCTTTTCATCCAGACAAAATGTCCTGTTGGTGCTTCTGTGCTGGCACAGGGGAGGGAGGAAAGCCCAGAGCAGCGATGTGCCCAGGCAGGGCTCTCTGCAGCCAAACCCACGATGGCAGTGGGTCCATCTGGGCTCTATGTGAAAGCAGGAGGTGGAGATGGTGCCTGGCCGTCATGGCTGTGCCTTGGAGAGGTGTCAGGCTTTTATTGGAAGCATCCATGGCGCTTGTGAGATCTGTGTGCAAAACACAGCAGGACAGATCTGGATATCAAGCCCATCATAAGCAATAGGTGTTATGGTTTTCCCTGTTACAAATATACACCATTTCAGTCCCAAGTAATGTTGCCTTTTATTTTCCACTATGTCTAAAGGAGCTGCATGCAGCCCTGTTTTGCATTATGAACAGCAGGCTGGCTTTAGGAAAAGCCCATCCTTCCTTTCCTGCTCTCCCAATTGAATTGAGAGAGGCTGACTTCACAGAATCACAGACTGGGTCAGGCTGGAAGGGACCACCTCATCCAACCTCCTTGCTCAAGCAGGGTCATCCAAGAGCACATGGCACAGGATTGTGTCCACATGGTTCTGGAATATCTCCAGTGAGAGAGACTCCACCACCTCTCTGAAAGATCTGTTCCAGTGTATGGTCACTGCATAGCAAAGAAGTCCTTCCTCATGTTCAGGTGGAACTTGCTATGCATCAGTTTTTGCCTGTTGCTCAGCACCACCAAGCAGAGCCTGATCCATCCTCTGACACCCTCCCCTCAGATACTGAGAGACATTGATGGGGTCCCCTCTCAGTTGTCTCTTCTTGAGGCTGGACAGGCCCAGCTCCCTCAGCCTATCCTTGTAAGAGAGATGCTCCAGTTCCTTAATCCTCTTTGTTGCCCTCCACTGGACCTGCTCCAGGAGCTCTGTGTCTCTTGTCCAGAACTGGACACAGCACTCCAGATGTGGCCAGACCAGGGCTGACTAGAGGGGCAGGATCACCTTCCCTGACCTGCTGGCAATGGTCTTCCTAGTGCACCCCAGGATCCCTTTGGCTTTCTTGGCCACAAGGGCACTGCTGGGTCATGGACAGCTTATTGTTCACAAGGACTCTCAAGTCCTTTTCCACAGAGCTAATTTCCAGCAAGTCAGCCCCCAGCCTCCACTGGTACATGGGATTGTTCTTCCCCAGGTGCAGGACCCTCCATTTGCCCTTGTTGAATTTCAGAAAGTTTTTCTCTGCCCATTTCTCCAACCTGTTGAGGCCCTTCTGAAGCCACAGCGCTCTAGGGTACTCCCATACTGAATACCCAGTACTTCTGGGCACTGTCCCAGACCACTCTGGGGCGTCAGTCACTCCTGTCAGCTTTGTGTCCTCAGTGAACTTGCTGAGGAGGCATCTACCTTTAATTTCCTTCCCTCTGCTGCAGGGTGGGGTATTGGCATCTTCTCTTTCATCTGCAGTGGAATGAATTAATAGACAATAAAACAAGTCAAATCTGCTGGATCTGTAAATCTGAATTTGGTCACTGCACTCAGAGATTGACTGGAAAGCTCTGCTGCTCCTGACATCCAAAATGAATTTGTCACCTCGCTGTGCAGCACTCTGCTTGTTCACAGCCCTTGGCCATATGAAATGACACACTCTGTTGATTTATGGGCCATCACAAATGATTTTTCTTTTGCAGTAGGAATGTTCTTTCATGCATTATCGCTGCATGACTGTGGTGTGTGCAGGGGCTTCAGAAGGTCCACTGTTTGCTCGGAGACTGCAACATGTCCTAGGAGCTGCAGCAGAGGAACAGTATTTGAACATCAGGTGATTTTTTTTTTTTTAAGGACCTATAGGCCTGTTTGAACACCTTCTTCCCAAATGCTTCAAGTTCATCTGACTGGTTTTTTCCCAGGTTTTGAAGCTGGCAGGGCAAGCCTCATCTAGCTGCGGAGCGCTGTCCAGAGCACTTGGACACAAATCATCGAGCTAGGGCAGAAGATGTGGAGGCAGTTCCTTGTGGGAGACTCCTCATTCTATCCATTTGCACCCACCTTATCACAAAAGTAATGAAAAATGGGAGATACCTTGTTCAACATGTGGTGGTCATGGCTTGTACCTTAGCCTGAGTAGTAAAAGCAACAAATAATGTGTGGGGAGAATCACTGTAAACGGAGATGCTGGAAATGAATTTAATTTTCTTTCCCACAACTAGGAAAGAGCTGGGAAAGGGATGTGGGTGCTCACAGCCTGCTGGGACACCACTCCCTGTATCTTTGCTACCTAGCAGTTAATAGAGGCTGGGGTATCACTGAGGTTGTTGTCATGTGGAGTGAGATCTCCAGAGGCTCAGATGTCCTCCTGTGACCTAGAGGATTTAGGAAGACAGCCCTCATTAAGAGCTGGTATGTGCTTCTAGAGCATTGCTGCCATCAGGGAAAAGGGAAAATAAGGAAATGTGGCTTTATGCTGTGGTTTGAATGGCACTAGGCTGGTGAGGCTGCAACATAACCACAAACGGAGGACAAACCCTCTTGGAGAAAGTACTTTTTGCCATATCAGCTCAAGTGCAGATTAATGGTGTTTTGTTGACTGCCTGGGTGATACTCACCCAAGTGAGTGACTGTGATACAGAAAAATGCAGTAAATATGGCTAAGAAATTACCTAGGAATGACTTGGAAAGCCCCATCTCCCAGAAAGTTCAGGCTGCTTCTGAGCAGTGATTTCCCATGGAACTTGCTCTGGGGTAGCTCTTTGGTTTGAAAGCCAAAATGCTGCCACTTGGTGGGATGTACAGACTTTTGGGTCATCCCAAATCCCTCAAATCCAGTCAGAACTGGACTGCTGGAGAAGGTGCAGGTGTCGCCACACAAGCTGGCATGCAGCAAGGTGAGCAAATGGGCTCTGCAGGGAAGGGGCAAGCACGGGGAGGGCAGGCTTGGGAAGCTTGTGGCTTGGCATCTGAGCACCTTTAGGGCTGAAAGCTTCAAATTAAGCCATCCTGTGATGTAGTTTTGAGGATAGACAGTGACAACATGGGGAGGCTGAAGCAGTTTCCAGGTCGGCACTGTCATACCAAGATGGGAAGTGTGGTGGATGTAATAAGCGTAGATATATCTGTCACAGCTTCAAATTAATGAGGCAGAGCAGAGACATGAAGCCTGAAGATGGCATTTTTCCTTCCAGCCTGGTCTAAAAGCCTGTTCTCCTCTTTCCTCCATCTCCAGAGGATGCAGCTGGGGCTCCCTGCCTACCGTGTGGGTATCACATGAGAGTTTGCTTTCCCTGTTTGAGCTGGTGCCGCATACACAGTTATTACCTGCAGCTGTGTGTGTGTGCAGCACAGGCTCTGCAGGGATGGAGCAGAGGAGGCAGCTTTGGGGGGGTGAGGAGCGCTGTCTAAACAGTGAGATTTCCTGGAAGGAGGCAGCACAGACTGTGAATTGGGTCTGTTCCCAGAGCATCTTAACTTGCAAGTGATTAGCTGTTAATTATTGTGCAATGAATTACTTAATAAATGAGTATTTTTCACAGCACCTATTGTACCACATGACATCAGCTAAGCTGTGTGAAATAGATGTAATTACTGTCGCAGAAATGTAATTACAGCTCTCCCCCTCCTCAAATTCTTGTGCATCCGTTATCCATGGCATGGGCACTTGGACCAGGGCGATGTGCAGGCAGTGCTATTGTGCACCACCAGCACTTTGTCCCCAACTCCAAGCTTGCTTTCAGTTTTCCAGTGACTGCCAGGATTCCACAAAGAGACAAAAGAGCTGTCCTCAGCTGTGCATCACCTGTGCTTCAGTCTCAGCATCAGGCTTAGAATGCACCCTGAGGATAACATTAAGCTTTAAAAGATAATATGAAAAAATCCTACTAAAAATATTGATTTTATCCCAGTTTTGTTTATAAATGTTTTTGCTTTATAAGGCTTTAATAGTTAAACCCCCAAGTAAGGGTGCATTCTCCTGCTGGGGTTCTTCAATTCAAAATGTTTTTGCAGTGACCTAACTTTGTTTGTGGCCCCCAAGAGGTGGAGTCTCTTAACTGAGATCATCAAAATATTTGTGCTGGTATGTGTGTTTTAGACCTGCCCTTGAAATTATTCGACATAGCTGTGGCTTGACTTGTTTGGGGCATTTGAACTTTAATTTTTCTCCCTAGATCTTGTTGGTGTGACTTGTGCCAATTGGCTGTGGGACTGTGTAATTGTGGGTTTGGGTGTTTTCAGCTGCTTTTTGGGACATGCTTGGGGGTGGAAGGGGAAATAGGGACAGAGAAAAATATCTACACACGGCTCAATAAGTGCAACAGTTTAAACTTATTTAAGATGTTTTCTAACATATTCAGCCAAAAGTGCCTCTCTTAAGGGTGAGCTGCACATGTGAAAGATATATTGCAGTAAGGATGTGCTGGATTATGCCAACTGTAGCAGTATTGTAGAAAGCTATCAAGAAGGATAATAAGCATTGGACATTACAATGGCGATTTTTTTACATTGCTAGCAAAATAAGAAGCTGCCCTGACCCTCTGCTGGTTGAAAACACTACAGAAGATATTTCCAATACTTTTTTCTCCCCTAAAAGGTTCCAGGCAACAGCATCCATGTAAGTGCATGCTGCTGGCAGCAAAGCTGGTGCCTCCATTTTTATTATTTTTCAGCTCACACTGATGCAGCAGCAGGTAAACCAAACTGAGAGCACTCCCTGAACACAGCCCTGAAAAGCACCATTTCTGTGTCTAATGCATCAAAGCCACACAGAAGGGAGAGCAGGAACAAGCTGTGTGTTAGAAAGCCTACAGAGTATTAATGATGTACAGTAAATGGGTGGTAAATAACAGGGCTGTCACTGCAAGGCTGCTGAAGCACTGAACCAGCTGTATGTGCCTGTTCTGCCTTCAAACAGCACTGGGATTTCTGCAGGGCTGAAAAGAAGTATGGGAAGATCTGTGTTCTGAATGTCCTTCACAAAGGACATTGATCTGAGGGTATAAAATGGGCAGTGATGTATTATGTATACAGCAAGCAGGACTTGCTAAAATCTTCCAGCTTGGAGGGGAGAAGAGTCCATGAGTGTTCAGACCCAAAACAATACCTGTTCACTGGCTGATTTCAGAAGGACTAAAAACAAAGCAGGAAAATGGCTTAAAGCACTGCACAATTTCTCTAAACACCCTGATCCCACAAGCTTGAAGAAGAATAAGAAATTAATAAATTACTTCTATAAGCCTAAATCATTAGTTCAGCAGGGCAACGGGCAGAGCTCTTACCTGAAAGATGATGTTTCCCCAAGGGTTTAGCTTTAACTCTTTAATATTTTTTATGCTTGAAATAAGGCAATATCAATTTTTGAGTGCTCAACCCTCTGAAATAGACCTAAACAGTGCAGACACCTTTTGGGATGAAAAGGTACCAGATGACACTGTTGGAAGTCACTGATTTCCTGCAGATTTCATGAGAAACAAGTTGAATTAACCCAAGGTGCTGGGGTGGGGAATTACAATTGATTCCTCACTCAAGCAAGATGATGTGCATTCTTAGCAGAACTTTTACAGGCCATGGACTTACTCTGGCTTTGCACTCAGATGGATGTAGTGGTAGCATGAATGTAGGCTGGACACTGACGTCCTGCTCGTGCTCCTGTCACAGCTGGCAACCATGGAATGATGGAATATTAGCAACTGCCTGCCAGCCACTACTAAAAATTCAAGCCTCTGGCTGCTTGATTAGCTCCCAGCAATACAGCCTGAAACAATGGCAGCTGGCAATATGGGGAAATTAAAAATACAAATAAACTCTTCCTTGGATCCCCACAGAAGCTTAATCTTTTTCTCAGAGTTAAAATCCCTGTCAGTAACAGGTTTTGAGGTTAGCATGCTGTTAGAAATATACCTCCAAAACTGATTAGCATCTTTTAGCCAAGACAAAGCTATGCTCCTAGGAAAGAATAACTGATTGATTGCTCCTTACCTGGGGCTTCACCTGCAAGCTGTTTAGAAAGACCACCACCACCCTGAGAAGCAACCTCCAGAAAGGCTGGGTTTCAAGGCAGGAGCATCACCATTTGCATTTGTGCAAAGGTAGGACCCCCAGGATGGTCCCAAACTGTCCTGTGGCCAAGAATTGGCTTTGCTGAAGAAGGAAGGACCTCCTTGGCACACCAGGTGGGAATGTGCTGGCTAGGGAATACTGTTCCCTTGCCTTCCCAGACCAGCACTAGTCCATTAGTAACACATAATTACTCTCTATTGTAACTTTCTTGCTCTCTAGGCTCCCTGAGAGGAGGTTGCAGCTAGGTGAGGATCCAGCTCTTCTCCCAGGTAACAAGTGCTAGGACAAGAGGAAACGGCCTCAAGTTGTGCCAGGGGAGATTTAGATGGGATATTGGGGAAAATCTCTGCACTGAAAGGGTGGGCAGGCACTGGAACAGCCTGCCCAAGAAGTGGTGGAATCACCCTGGAAGTTCTCAAAACCCATGTCAATGTGGTGCTTAGGGACATGGTTTAGAGGTGGACCTCACTGTGCTGGGTTATCAGTTAGACTCAATGATCTTGGAGGTCTTTTCCAGTCTTAATGATGCTATGACTCTATAATTGAAAGCTGTAATGAAAAATGCAAACACAGGCAAATGTGTCTCATCCTACTCACACCTGTTGGGTTGTTTTGTTGCAGGTGATATTTAGAACCAAATTACCCTTTCGGTGCATCCTAAATACACCCTCAAAGAATTTCCCTTGCTTGGGTTTTTTTTTTTTTTTTCTCTTCCAATATCTGTTATCATTGCAATATTTCATGCTTTATGCTTCTGAAAAAATATAATAATATTCAAGAACAAAGCAGCCCACAGCTATTTCTGTAATTCAGTCTTTTGCGTCCAAAGGGCTGCCCTAACTCAGTAACTGAATTTTTATCGTGTCACTTTTCATTGTCACTGACTGCAACCAGCCTGGCTTATCCTTTTGCTGCTGCCTTTTCAGTACTTTTTTTGTAATTCATTGGTTGTCTGTTCTACTTTCACAGCCTTTAGGGTTTTTTTCTTTTTTCTCCCACCCCTCAGTTCTAGGACATTTATGGCTGCTCTCTATGATTGTTCAGTCTGGGAAGTGGTCACATGCAAAGACAGTGGCTCAGGGTGCCCTGGCGCACAGCTGAGCAGCTGAACAGAGACTGTGATGTGGAAGAGTTTCAGGGTTAGCACGTTCTTAGAAATATACCCCAAAACTGATTGGCATTTTTTAATCAAGATAAAGCTATGTTTCTAGGAAAGAATAACTGATGGATTGTTGCTTAACTCAGGCTTCACCTGAAAGCCACAGCTGTTTAGAAAGACCAACAGCACCCTGAGAACAGCACCACTTTATATATTTTTAAAGTATGCAGAGGGGAAAAGGATTAACAAACCTCAGGCTACACCCCAGCTGGGAACAAATTCAAGGGTATCTCACAACCCTAACTGAAAGAACTCAAAAATCAGAACTGATGGGTTGGATGAGGACAGCTGTTTGGGGTGCCCAGGGTGTAACTTTGGCCGATCAGCAGATGTCTCCTCATGCCCAAGGTCACTCAGTGAGGAGCAGCAACAGCAGGAGATGCAGAACTGGCCCGGGGAACTGCTCAAGTGGGACACACTGAGGACTCTGATGAGAGCAAGTATGCTCAGCTGATGAGTACCACCAAAAAGAAACACCACTCAGTTTTGATATTTGCAATTATCTTCTTTCCTTTTTTTTTTTTAAAAAAAACCCAATCACACCCAAAGAAATGAGTGTTAGCATTGTGCTGATAGGCACTAAAATACCATGTGCCTGCAAACACAGGTGTGTATAATCCCCAAGCAGAAAAACAATCCCTTCCACCTCTGTGACATATCTACAGTCCTGTGCTCAGAGTAACAAGCAAGCAAATGAGCATTGTCTACTACAAATACACGTGTGAACATTTAGCTGGTGAGAGGGATTATTAAATACTAACTTACTCAAAATTGAAAGTATTTTCATCTGTCAAAAAACCCATCTTGTCCAGTTATTTGGTAGATATTCTTCTCACCTTCATTAATTCAGCTTATAGCATGTTTTCAATAAACTGAGAATGTGGTAACTAAAGAGTGTTCAAGCATTTTTTCCTTGAATATTTTACTTGGGAACAGCATGGGTCTACCAGTGTGAATACAGAAGGGTCTTTTCTGTCCCTTAAAGAACAACACTACCTTATTTCAGAGACTGCAGGAACTCCTTCCCTAATGCTGGATGCTCAAGGCAGGTCTCAAGGAAGTCATTAATACTTCCTAAATTCACCAGGGAAGTCACAGGTCTTAGCATGGCTGTGCTTGCAGTTACCTGCCAGATTAGTTCATTGCTGCCTACAGATTCTCTGTTGTACCCATGGCTCTTGGTCAGTATCTGCTTCCCAGGGACTGTATTGTTTTCAGACCTTGGATCATCTGAAGAAGAAAAAGTGGTTTTCTTCCATAAGAAACTGCAGAAGTTGCATGTATTTAATGAATGTGGAAGTGTGTTCTGTAGGCTATTGCTTAGCTCGGGGAAAAACCTTTCTGTTGAGTCCCTGTAAGATTTCAAGTGAGTAAATTTGTACTTTTATTTTCTTTTAATAAATTCTGTCCTTCTTTTACCCAGGGGCACCTTTGGTGGCATCAGTCATCAACACACATTTTCTCTCAGTGTTGAGAGAACCTATTTATTCCATTATAGCTTAAATTCTTTCTCTTATCAGCTGACCCTTACATTCTGCTTTGCCTGCCTCCTATAGAAGACCTCTTTATTATCTTTGCTTTATTTGAAGCACTGAACAAAATTTTTTTTAATTGTTGCTATCTTTGTCCTGGAGAAACAAAATTTGTTTTTCAAAATAAATTACCTCTGCAGCCTTACCCAGCTATTGACTACCTTATCAGACTGTGTAATGATGTCAATTCTACCTGCTTCATCAACTATTTAGACTAACACTGAGCCCAGCCCAGTTTTTAAGAGACAAAGCAAGAGTGAATGTATGATCTCATTTCTCTGGGTGCAATTCTTTTAGCAATCATAAAGAGTGAACTGTTGATATGGAAAGGTTAATGCTGTCCCCCCTTTTTTATCAACAGAGTGTTTTTTATCAAATCTGTGTCTTATCTCATGTCTACTTTATCAGATCCTGTTTGAGTAAGGTACATATTTGAAGCCTCTTCTAAATTTAATTTTTGCTTCTTGAAAGTCTTGCCACTATTAAAAAAAGAGAAATCCTTTTACAAAGTCTATTTTAGACAAGGAACACAGGCTGAGTTCAGGTATTAACCTCTTGGCAACTATGCCCTTGAGCACAAAATACTCCCCATCTTCAAATTGATCAGTAACCTAAAATAGAGCTTTTTAAGATAATATGCCCATCCTTAATTTCTTTTATTCAGTTAAAGGAACTATGTTGGTACAAATTTCCCTTCAAATTGGCTGTTGGCCTTTCCTGACAGTAAACTTCATGAAATAAAATAACTTGAGATATGTTCACAGACTTTTGCCATTCAAAGATCTTGATTGCGAAGGGAGAGCTATTGGTAGCCACCAAGATCATCAAAAACTACCTTCTGTGGTTTTCTCAGCACAAACCCTAGTGTGGCAAAAAGCCACTATTGTACAGCTTGTGTTCAGAACTAGAACATCCACTAGTTTCCAGTATTCTGGAGTTCCTTCCTTTCCCCTTTGTTTCCACCTATTCTGTAGAGGGGAGGAAAAACACCAGCTGCCCTCGCTGCCCAAATACTTGCTTCGCTGAATCTTAAATTCTCATGTTCTGCTTGTGAATACTTTATCCTGCAAATGAGTATATTCTTCCTGTTATGGGCCAACACACCTGCTCAAAGCTATGCAAGAGGAGGAAGAGGATTGATGAAGGACTGTTAGGTTTCCTGCTGTGGCCCTTTAAAGTTCTTGCTTACCTTTCACTGCTTCCACTCTGTCCTGGCAATTATTCCTGAAGTTCTCCAATTGACACAAACAAAGCTTTCCCATGTTTTTTTCTTTTTTTTTAAACATCAATTTCAATATTGCTGCTTTATTCTTGATGCTAAAAAGTTCTTCTGTTTATTTTCTGATTTACACCTTCTACAGTATTTTCCCCCCTTCTCCTCCTGTACTTCACTTAATTCTCTTCCCTCCACCCCCCAAGCTTATTAAGTTTCTGCAGTTTGCATTTAGATGTCTGAAATCTGACTATTACAAGTGACTAATTGTTTTTCTGCTTGCTTGATGTCTCACCAGTTCTTGTGAAATTTGGAAACTTAAGAAAAGCTTCTGTGCAATTCTCCATTTGTTGTTGTTTTCCTGAGCACTACTATCATCTTCTTGTCTCTGGGTACATGAGGAGCAGGAAACTCAGGGGAAAACTGCAGCTGAATGTGAGTTTGAGGTGCTTGCAGGCTTCCTCCACTGGAAGTTACGATGGTAATGGTGAAATTAAAACTAGACTAGCAGGTCTGTTAGAAAGCCTGGGCAGAGAGAATGCAGAGATCTTGTGTTTATCAAACATGTTGCTGAAGATTTACATCACAGGCTGGTTTCTACCTTAAGCATTTCCAGGCAGCTTCACTTCTAACAGTGTTTTCCTTAATTCAGTTTCCTGTATTGCTTCATCAAAGGGCTCCCCCTTCCCTCCATGCCCAAAGAGGTGTGTGTCCCTGTGTTTTTGGATCCTGATAGTTGTCTTGCATGGCAATTTGATCTTTCCAGTGCATCCTTTCCTCATTGCTAAAAGCAAGGATTTCAAATCAGACCTCATGGCCTTAGCCTGGAGGGCAGTTCCTTGTTGCCAGCACTGGGGTATGGTTGATTTTTTTTAGTTTTATGTTGTATTTCATGTACTTGGTGTTAAAAATCTTCCTTCAGCCCTGACCTTGGCAGTCTCCAATAGTGTAACTGTGGTTGACATTAAAAATATGTGCAATGTTGCCCTTGCATCAGCTAAGAATGTTTTGACAAGGAGTTTCTAAGGCTGTAAAAGTATTTTTGAAATTATGTGACTTCTGCTTAAGCCTCACTGTCTCTCAGGGCTCTAATTACAGGGTTCTAAATGTTTTATATTAACTATTAAAAGACATTCTTAGAGACTCTTACAGAAATGCTCTTTTTCTGTGCAAAAGACAATCCAAGACAGTAGTTTGATTGCAAACAAAGGAGTCTGTGCTCTGATAATATATGCTTTATAATAACAGAACGAAGAAGGAAACTCAGTATAATTAATTATACCATTCACGCATGGATTGAAAGGAAAATTAACCATTTTGGTATAAAACAAAGCCAATGCCTTCTTCTCACTAGGGGTTCTATAAGCTTTAAATATTCAATAGCTTTAAGCATAATGTGCCTTTTTCATGTTAGACTCATCTTTACAATCCTTTGAGCAGTTTGGATGCTTGTGCCAGCTCTCCAAACTGACAACTCTTGCCCAGCTGAAAGGATGCAAAGGATTCAGATGAAAAATTTGTTTTAACTTTTGATCTCCATCACTCCTCAACAGAAAAAGTGAACTTTCAGTCATTACCAAAACTAGAGAAGATAGTCTGGAATCTAATACTCATAAAAGGAATGAGAGAACCTTGGTATATGCTCTTGCTTGAGAGAAATGGGCTCTGCCTTTCAGTGATATAAACCAATTTTTCTAATGACTGTAATTTTGTTACTTTTCTGTTTGAGAAAATTGCACCACTCTGACTTGATATTTAAAACTGTAGCTAAGCTAAGGAAGATGAGCTTAAGAGTTTTGTGGAATTCATACTTTTGAAATTACATCCCTAGTAAGGAATTCCTTAGTGCTGGAATTATCTGGAAGACCATCTTTGACACTGTAGTCTTTGTTCACTATCTTACCATTGTTCTTTCTGAGCCTCAAGATCTCTTGGGCTTTTTATTTTAGATTTGTTTTTGGTTTTTTATTTCACTGAGATACCAGATAGTAAATGTGTGCAACATATCTGGAAGAAGGCAGACAAAACTGGTATCATCACAGATAAAAATGTGCATAAGAGATTTATTGTAAACAAAAGAATTTTGTGCAAATGGTAAGGAAAAAGGCTTCTGTGTTTTAAAAAATGCCACAGCGTTGTAAAATGTAAATCTCACGAAATTCACTCAGTAACAGTCCACAAATAGTCCACTGAAGCCAGTTATGTAATTGGCTTTGATTTTTCTTGCAGAGTGGAGCTCCAGTCTCTGAGGTTTAATGTTGGCTCTCAAGATGTATTTTTTAATGCCTCTGATGTAGGAAGGTAAAGAATGACCCAACAAAATGGAAACAAGAGCTGCAGCAGCATTAGGCCACCTCTGTTAACGTCTCAGGCCCCCAGTGTGTGATCTCCAGCCAGCACTGGGGCCCCTTCCAGCCATGGGAACTGCTCTCTCTTCTTTATCCAGGCTGTAAAAGCCAGGCACAGGGTGTTCCTCCAGGCGGTGAAATTCCTTAAGGCGGAAGTGAGTTGCCAGTTTGTTCACCATTCTTTTCAGAGTGACAAAGGCTGCGATGACTTGGAAGGCAAGGAAGAAGGCAAAGACGATGTGCACTGCTCGCTCCAGTGGCTGGATTTTCACACCTTCATTAAACAGCAAGAAGAGAATTATAGGCAACTGCAGGAGGAGACTCAGGAGCCAAAACCCAGCCAGCTCAGGGACCTATAATAGGGAGACATCACCTATTAAAAACCTCACAGCTGGAGATGAAAAAATTCAAAATTTTGTGAAGAAAAAACATTTTTTTTTAAATTTTTCAAATGACAGCACATAATGTGAAAAGGCAGAGTGAGGTGGCTTCATATTTTCATATACTGTTTTTAAGCATACTTATATTTTCTGATTTGGAATCAAACAAAACAGTTTTAGAGAGTGAGAGGGCTCTCTTCTGAGGGAAAACTTGGAATTCACAAAATTAAGTGAAAGCTGATGCCAAGGGAATAGAAGATGCAGACTGGAGCTTAAGAGAAATAAACACCTCCTCAAATTAAATCTCTTAAACAAAATGTCTAGCAGTTAATTTTAAACTCCAAAAAAGCATTCCTGCAGAAATTAATATGTACATTTGGTAACATACCTTCTCCTGTAGATTGCCCATGTATCCCAGGTAGAGTCGAATGGCCTCTATCAGAGAGGCCAGGATCATGATGGTGACCAGGATGAACTTGTAGTAATCTGACAAGACTGGATACTAAAGAGAAAGAAGAGAGTAAAAGTTTCTGCTGTGCTGTTTGTGATTAAGATATTGTATACTACTGTAAACTGACAATACTGTACTGGCATTTAAACACTCCTGAACCTCCAGTTTCAGGGAATTCTCAAAGAAATGAAAGTCTCCAACTCCAGTGAGCTACATCTCATACTAGCAGGTGTTTGATGTAATACACATTTGCAAACCAACCCTTTCCTTCAGACTCACCTTCAGATAGAGTATGACAACTGTGCTGAGCCACCAAAAAGGGAAAAAATAAACATTGAAATAAAGGGACATCTGCAGTGGCAAACTGGAAACTATTTCATTATCTGTAGAGAGAAAGAAGACTTTATTATTCCAGGTTTGTTCCATACTTCCCTTCCATAAATATGACAGAAGGATGCTGCTCCATCTTACCTTCATGCAGGGTATTAGCACTCTTCCCAGTCAAACTAAATGTTTGGGAAAATATTTTTATTTATCCAGAGGAAATCTTACCCTGTATCCAGAGGAAATCTAACCCTGTCTGGAGTTAGACCATGTTCTGGAACCTAATGCATCTCTTGATTCATGGGACACAGAATTTTTATCACGTAGTCATATATTCGAGTGTCCAATTATTGATTACCTGGTAGCTTAGGGCTTACTCCATGACCTCTGACTGAGGCTTTGCTCAAATGGTGCTGTATACTCACACTGCAGAAAGAGTTAGTGGTTATTTCATTGCAGGTCCTAAGAGAGTGCCTAAAAGTTTAAACGAGTATATCCTGGATTAATGTTATTTTGCAGAAGACCCCCCTGAGTAAGGACTTACTGCTAGAGCCCATTCTTCACTCTCAATCTTTTATTTAAATAGACATTTGGATGGAAGCCAGTAATCTGCCTAGCTCTTAAGAGCTAAAAATTTCAAATATGTGTCAAACTAAAACTTACCCTTTAAAACCCAGAGAGAACAAAATGGATTCAGACAATGCAGAGAAAAGCAAACATGAAACTCGAACATACAGGCAGTACATTCTATATTTAGGATTTTGCAATAGACCTACAAGATCAGACTTAAGGAAAAATTTAAAAGGGCATCCTAAGGGAATCATTCATTTTTTACGGGTGGAGTTTTATTGCCATATTCTAGTAAACTGATATTGCATCCCCCTTGCTTTCCAAATGGTCTGGAGGCACACATTCACTTGGTACTACCTGAGCAAGTTTAGAAAGTATCCACTGTGATCTGCTGATTTGTATTCAGCTCCTGTGCCCTTGCCTGACACAGTGGTGATGTTTGACTGATTGTCTCAACAGTCACACTGCCTCACTTCTGACACTGCCTTCTGTTTTCAGATCTTCCAACCACTCTCTTACCTGTGTCTGTTCCACCTCAGCCTGGCATTTCTGTCCAGCCTCACGCAGCCTGGTACAGAGTCTTTATGCCAGGTGCAGAAGTAGTCATGGTAAGCACTAAGTGGGAATGTGGGAGAATTTGGGAATAGAACTGGAACACACCTCAAGGGTAGGGTGTGAAGCACAGTGATTGGCTATACTAAATAGAAGGTGCAAGACAACCAAGATATTCTGCAAAGGAATTGAAATCTATAGGTACCTCAAAACCAGTTTCACCATCTATCTAAAAATGTCCCAGCTGTTCTAATGAAGGAATCCCTTGAACACCAAGATGACTCCAGTGGTCACTGAGATACAATTCTAGAACCCTGTTTTATCTTTCAAAAAAACCCATGACCATAATTAACTGCCCTCTATGTATTGGATAAAAATTGGTTCATGGCCATATTACTTAAAACCAGAGAAGCCAAGAGCTCTAATTTCCATTGTGATGACAATGATTAGGTATGATAAAGGTTTCATTGACATAGTATTGCTATTTGTAACTTCTGAGCAAGTTCTAAAACTGTGTTTTGGATGAATGTTTAGCAACATAAGCCAATTCTAATTAATTTTTCCATCCATAAATTGAATCTAAGCTTATTTTCTGGGATCACTAAAATTAATGGCAAAGCCAGACAGTACTGTAATGGCCAGTTGCTAGAGCAACTCACTAAAATACATATGTGTAAACTTAATTTTTGAAATCCCAATGTCCAAGAATTTAACGGTACACTTGCAATTGGTTTCAGTGGATCGGATATTCACAAAGGAGTTTTCATAATGGGAAACAGAAAAGGAATGACTGCAGACACAAGCTGTTCCTGGAGTGTTTGATAAATGCAGTGAAGACACCAGTAAATGTTAGCATTGCAACTACACAAAGAAAAATCACGGAATATTCTGAGCTGGAAGGAACCCACAAGGACCTGCGAGTCCAGCCCTCAGAGAATGGCCTGTATGGGGACCACGACCTTGCTGTCATCAGTACCATGCTCTGACCCACTGAGCTAATTAATTTTTGATTAATTCGACCAGCCTGGGACGCATTTATCAGCTGCAATTAATACAGCCATTATTGCGTGTCTTTCCATGGCTGCTCTCGCTCTAGAGGCATGCAAAGGGGGCGTGCTGGCCTGCCAGTTTCAGTGGCCACACGACGAGGGAAGAGCGGTCGGTCATCGCGACAGGCGCGGGCCATTCCACAGGGATCCGACAGGGAAAACCACCCTCGTCATCCCAGCGGCGCCTCAGCCGCGCCGCCATCCCGAGGAGCGCGAGGTGGAGGGCGGCC
>VWZF01006911.1:207755-265585 GCA_013396755.1 Sclerurus mexicanus
CGCCGTGGGGCCCGCCCCCGCCGCCCCCGAGCCGCCCGTGGCACCGTGGGGACCGAGCGCGGCCCGGCAGAGCCGCCCGGAGCAGCGTCCCTGTGCTCAGGGTGTCCTCCCCCTCAGTCCTCACACCGCTTCCCTTCTTCCCTGTCAGTTGGAGGGGATTTTATTTTGGGGTTTTTTTTTTCCCCTTGCAGTCTGCGAGGGCAGGGTGTGGGTTTCCTGGGAAGGTTGCTGAAAGCTGCGGTGCAGCCGCTCTGCTGTCGCGACAGACGGGGGGCAGTGACGGCCCTCGGTCTGCCCAGAGAGGGAGGGGAGCGAAATAAGGGCTGTTGTTATGTGAAATGAATGCGAATGACTCGGTTTATGATACGTGTGGGTGTAACTGAGCCAGAGAACACCTTTCCTCGGGGAAACCCGGTGTTACGCTGAAGGGAGAGGCTGCGGTGAGAGTGGCGCAGCCATTCGGCCCAGCCGGCTTTCGTCCCTTGCAGGAGGGTCCTCCTGGAATCACAGGGAGTTTTAATAATGTGAATGTTCTTTTGTTCGGAAAGTGCAGCCGCCTTAAAAATGAGGTAATCTGTTCGCCAGGCTTTTCAGTCCCCTTAGCGCCCGATTCCTTCCGAGGAGAAAGGATGCCTTTCTTGAGCGTGCAGGAAATTATTTCCTGCGTGACCAGAATGAAAGATTGGCTTGTGCCTTTTACTATGGGAACCAGTAGCATTTGTGATTTTTCTGTACGTAATATGACACAGAATTATGGAATGGTTTGGGTGGGAAGGGACCTTAAAGATCGCAGTGTTCCAGCCCCCCTGCCATGGGCAGGGACATCTGCTGCACCAGACACCTCCACTCGCTTCTCCTGCCCCCCAGCCTCAAATCATGTTCAGCTACTTCCCTGGGACATCATTCTCCGGTATGACTTTCCAAACTCCATTACCTTCGACTAAATAATTTAAAGCCTAGTTTAAATTTAATTTCATTCTGTCCCACTGGGAGAACTACAGAGAAAGATGGCTAAACAAGCAGGAGTTCTGAGGAATCCATTTGGCTTTTGAGCTAATGAATGGTGTGGTATTGACAACAGATACTTTTCAAAGAACCTCTCCAAACACGGGTACGCCAGTGGGAATCTGCATTAAAAAAAAAATCAACTGAAAACCTCCAGAAGAAATGGAGAGGAAATAATTTTTAAATAATTACAGCAGCCTGAAAGGGAGAAGGAATTAAACATATGCCAGAATTTCAAGGGATGTTGTGCCCCTTAGAGGCAGGGAAGGCAGTGGGCTTTGCTGTGTAGCTGCTCCTATAAAAATAAAGTTTTAAGCCGTTCTGCAGCTAAGATAGAACAGGAAAAGTTGAGCCTTGTGAAAGGCTGTTTGCAGTTTGTGTTGAAACCTGCAGAAAAAGATGTGTAATCCAGCATGTCCTGGAGATAAGCAGATATTTAAGTCATCCAATGAAAAATACTCCTTAAAATGGATCAAAACACCAGGTAAAAGAAAAGCAGCGGTGTGGCTTTTGTCATATGAGATGTGTCTGTGCAGCAGTGACCACAGCTCAGCAGTGCTACCTCATCTGTCTTTTTGCTAAGTAGCTTAGGTTTGCTGGCAAGAGAGTTCCACAAGCAAATATTTTAGTCGAAGTAGAAAGAGTATTTTTCAGGTTTTTTTTCACCTGACTCTGTCTTAAACTATAAGTCTTCCCTCATAATCAGCACAGTGACTGTGATGACTGTACTACGGAGCCTGTTTGTGGAGGGGTAAAGCAATGCCAAGCTGCAGCCAGGGACATACATGCCATATGTCATGTCCTGGCCGGGTGTGGACCTTAAAGCTCTGAGCTGTGCAGGCACTGGATGTATACTGCAATTTGAATCACAAAAATCTGTGAGTGGATACTTGGTCATTGGTGAACCACCTAATGATTAATAGAAGAGTTTAAGGATCACTCTGATATTTGAGGGAACTGTATGAAAACCATCATTAATGTTAGGTGGGTTTCTGAACTTAAGGTCCAATCTGTATCTGTTGTCTTGCCAATTACCAGTAGGTGCTAGAAATTATTTCCTTTCGGGCTCAACAAGTGTAATGGTGACTTTTGCACTTTTTAGCCAGTATCACCATGAAGGTCTCTGCTATAGACAGTGTAAGATGATGAATCTGTGCAAGATTTCCAATAAGGTTGCCTGAAATTTTGTTTTACTGTTGTTACCTTGGTCCTGACCTGGTTAGCCCCTCTGTAAGTCTGGGAAATGCTCATCCCATATGCTCAACTATTTAGACACAAGAAACAAGGTTTATATCAATTAAAAGTATGGCAGAATTTTGATTAAGTCAGATATTCATGGAAGTCTTAGGTTTTTTCATAGTATAAGTTGGTGGCCTGTAAAAATTCAGCCTTTAAGAATTTTCCTTTTAATTACTTTGTCAGAATGAAAAATGGAAGAATTTTCCCTGAACTGCCTTTTTCTGCTGCTAGTGGCCTTGAATGGGGGCCCTGGTCTCCCAAACACTGCTTGTCTTATGTTCCTCAGTTCTGAAAACCTTCAACCATACAGTCAGGTATCCTGCCAGGAGCTTGGCAGCAGTCAGTGCTTTTGCAAAATTGGGCTCTGCCCATTTAAAAACTGTGAAGCAATCCAGCTTAGCAGTCAGTGGAGTGTAAAACTGAGTAGTAGGTAAAGGAAAGGCTAATGCCATGCAGACACCACAAGAAATATATGGATTTGCCGTGTAAACTCAATTTCCAGACTCAGGGTATGACTCTGTGATATTTGGCAGCCTTACATTTCAAACAGATGGCCAAGCATCCTGCACGTCCCCACAAAATAAAGTTGTGCACACTTTTGTTTAATGATTTGTCTACACAGCCACTTAAAATATTCCCTGAGGATGTACTCTTTGTTTTTACTAATTCTGTTTAATTTTCTTCAGACTACAGCATACCGTTTTTTTTTTTTTCCTGGACAATTTAATGAATAGAATTAGTTTGATTTTCTGTCAGCAGGGTTGGAGAGCACCTACTCCACTTTGAAGCAGAAGAAAACCTTAAAACTTAAAGGATCAGAACACTGGGGCATCTCCATTGACAGGTCAGAGCTTTCTGTAACAGAAGGATATAAATCTGTGCTATAAGGAGTGAGAGAAGGAAAAACACTTAACTGTTATGTGACTCTAACAGTGACAATGAGCATCTGCATAAACAGTGTTACATGTCCAGCTTTTGTGACAAAACTCCATTTGGCCTTTTCCTTTCTTAATGGAAAGGCATTTCATTACTGAATTTGTGTCTCTCCACATATGGATGTTTAAGTAGAAATATCCAGATTTCCAATTCTCTGTGCTTCAAAATAAGATACTGAAATGTGGAACTGCAAGAAATAGGCTCATAATGGCACAGCATATAAAATGACTGTTTTATTTGTCTCCACACATGCTAGCTATAAATAAAACAAAAGTCTCTGAAAAATCTGCCTGAGAGCTTTAAATCAGAAAAATATTGGATCTTTGTGTATCCACAGTAGTCCAACTAAGTTGGTAGACTGGCCTGGCTCCCAGACCAAAACTCCTGGGGCTCTCTGGCAACAAACGAAGCCATAAACACCAGATGCAGTATATTTATTGAAATTAAATATCAGCGGTTTTTTTCAATTGGCATTTTAGAAATGCACAGTTCATTTAAATGGTGCCAGTGTTTTTTCTTTGGAACTATATCACAACTGCTGTATTTCTGAATGCGTTGGTGTGGAATCTTAAAAGAGCTCTTTTCCCTGGCATGCCTGTTCTGGGGTCCTTTATGTGTGTGAGCACAGAAATCACTCTCCTCTTTGCTTGTTCCCTCCTACCTGCCTGGTGTTTTAGCAGAAATGCTGTAAAACATGTGAAAAGTGCTGCTGAGCCAAGATGTGTGCAGGCAAGCAGAGTACAGGCTTGCTTACTCCTCATGTCCTCAGAATGAAGTGACAGATTGGGAGTTTTAACAAATTGCAAATGCCACCAAGACTCTTTCAACATGTGTGATTGAAAGGATCATGTTATTAGCTGTGGCAGTGTCTGCCAGAGTAATTTCACAGCTGTGTTTCTGGCTTGTGATACCCCAGGACAGTCTTTTCTCTGTGTCACTTGTGTACTAGTCCTGGGTGTTCATGTCACACCTATGGGATATTTGTGTCTGGTAAACAGTTATTGTTGCTGATGAGACTTAGCTTAGGCCTGCATGTAAAGTATTAACAAGTACCTATCACTGCAGTGATTCCATGCGTTAAATTTATCTTGGCTATTTTAGTCTTAAGCACAAAGATGGCAGGAAAAAAAATAGGCTGTTCGTTGCTCCGGTGGATTGAATTTCTTCTGGGTGTAATTAGCATTTTGTTAGAGCCACTTCCTAGCTTGTTTTATTTTGTTGATTTGTAGTTTTGTCAAGTGTGTTGGGAAGGTCTCAAAACTGATGTGGCTGTTAAACAAGCTTTACTTTTTGTGTTGTAAAAGTATTCAAGATTTTTGTGGTATATGAGAAGGTTACTGAGAATTGATGGATTTTGAGCCAGGTTCTCACTTCTATAAAGTTCCTTGATGGGCTCTTAAAAGGCCTGGCTAGTGCAGAGAGGCCCCCCTTTCAAAAGGTGGCTTTGTAATAGCCAGTGAATGCCATATTTTAATACTGTAAACAGGCTGGGCACCTTTTTTTTTTAGTTTTGTCAGCAAAGTGATGTTCTTCATTTGTTTAAGGACCTTGTCACACCTGCAAGTCCTGGCAGGACTTGAGACTTACTCAGGCTTAAAACTTTCAGGAGGTACACAGTGGTACCGTGGTGAGGGCTCTCAGAAATTCTCAGCAAACAGTGTTTTGTGTGTTGTTGGGCTGGAAGAGCTGCACTGTTCTCTTTATGGGGAAATGTGCACAGAGGAACCTGCTCTGGTCCTGAAGTCACTTTGCAGACTTTGCAGGAAGTGTGTGTGGGAGAATCTTTGTGGCAGACAGTCTGGTGGCTTCAGTCTTGATGTCATCTTTGCATAGATAGGTAAGCTAATCTTTCATGCAATAATTTGAGCTGTCTACATATTACTTGTACAATCCAAACTAGTTAGAGAGCTTCACTTCTGTGGTGGGTTCTCCTAGATGGGTATTCATGGGAAGAAGTATTTCCTAGATGACTATGTCCTTCTCTACTGATTACTGATAGTCTAGTTGTTTTGCTAAATCGAGGTGCACGGATGTTTGAAAACTTGACACTTCACAGAGATCTAAGCTCTCCCAGAGGTTGTTTTGTGGGTCTAAGCTCCTCCAGGTGGTAGGGCTATTTGTGTTTCCTGGACATCACACCAGATGCTTTATCTGCAGTCTGTATAACTCTTGCAAAAGGTTTCCTGGGACACAGACCCTGGCAGTTCCAGTGCTTTCTCTTTTTATTGCAGAATCCAAAGATGGCACAGTATTTCAAAATTCACCTCCAAGATGACATGTGTCAGCAGGACCATAAACTTGTGCAAAGACAGGATTTATTTTGCTATTGCATACTGATGATGGGTCCCTGTAACAGCTATTTTGTACATCCGTTGCAATTAGCTCAAGCCCAAACCCTGAATGAGTGATGGAGGATAACATTAGTAATTTGACCATTTAGGGAAAAAAAAAGCCACAAGGCAGAGAGGACTGTTTTTAGTTAAGAAATTAATCTCAGGGCTAAAGTTTTTATTTTTAGCTTTTAAGTTCCTATTTGAACAGTTACATAAATGCCCAGTTTCAAAGGTGTGAGTATGTGGCAACTTTTGTGGAACTTAAATGGTGGCAGCATCACCCTAAATTGAGGTCAGATGTTTGGATTCTTTGATATGCATTTGGGTGTCTAAATTTGGATTTCTAAGCAAGAACAACCTCTCCCTCTGCTTTGAAGCTTTGCTGAATGTAAAGGTAAATATGAATGTAAAGCTGTGTTCTCAGCTCAGCATCACTGTGTTTCCTTTGTCTGTTCTTCGTGTGCAGGCCAACACTTCATCCTTGTGAGGGGTGAGGATTGTGAGAATGACTGGAAATCCCACAAGTCTCACAGCCTAAGATTAACACATAGCAGCAGAATTCTGGTTCAGGGCCTTTAGCTTCTGACATCATGGGTTATGCTTTTTGAGATGATAGCGCAACACCACTGTGACCCACAATATCTCTCTGTTGGGCTGTGGATTTGGCTCCGTATTTATTTTTATTCCATGATCTGTTATCTTTAGGCTCTTTGCTGTGTTTCCAGACAAAATAAACTTGGCTCAAGTTCTCATCAAGTAGTAAGGAGAAAGAGTATAGTGACTCCCCTAAGTTCCAAAGAGTGCCTAATTCTTTTTTTATTACATTTTCAATTGTGTAAGACTGGGCCTTCTTATTTGGGGATACATGTTGCTTACTCATGCCATTGTACCTTAGTCTCAGCTATGATACTTGTTACTTTCATAGTATGAATGATCATTTGAACTCCCCAGTCTGCTGTCTTTGAAGTGTAAAATTTCTATTTGTCATTTGCAGATGGGGTTTCTTGTATAACCAGAATCTATAAAGTGGTGCTTAAGACTGGAGAAAGTCTAAAGGGATTCTTACTATAAAGATGTTGCTTAAAATCAAGGAATCCCTTTTCTGCTTGCTGTGTTTTTCCCATTCAGTGGTGGAGGAGACAGGATTGACGGATCAAATCCAGCTTGCTTGCTTGTCATCCCTCACTGAAATGCTTTATTACAGGACTCAATTAAGAGCCAACTTCCCCCTCAGACTGTCTACAAGGTCATGCCTGCCTTTCTGAAATATTGAATTTGCAGCTGCAGGATTTATTACAACAGTATTTTAAAACACACAGTGCTGGTGCAGCACTCTAATTAGAAATGCCCTGAGTTCACTGTGCAGGAAAAGTGTTGTTTCTACACTGCAGCATCCACATGAAGAGGCAAATATGGACTATGTTTGTACATGTCTGAAGGACAAACAGAGGTAGCTGTGGGAAAAAACTGGAGTCTGCTCTGAAGTGCTGCAGCACTGTGCTTTCTTCTTTAATTTGAATTAGCTCAGCTTGTGCCAGATTTTTGGCTCTGTAGCATTACTGAGTTGCAGCAGTTTAGTGGAGAGGGGAGACCTGTGCTGAGATGCTGCAGCTTTGTGTTACAGGGTGACAAATTATGTACTTTGCCATCATGGTCAGTAAGAAGTAATTAAAATGGAAGATGGACCAATTTCTATGTGACTAGTTGATGTCTATTAATTTGGTTGCTTTTGCTTTTAAAAATTCATAAATATCCACTCAGTCTAGTCTGATGTTACCTGGCACATCTGTGACTTCCCTAAAGTCTTCCATGTAAATCATCAAGGCCTGGGAGAGGGAGCTTTATCTTCTTGCCACAAAGCCAGGCCAACCATGTCAAAACCACACCTCTCCAGTGACAGAGACTACTCAGCCTGCTCAGGGAAACCTGTCCTGGTGCTTTGCTGTGTCGTTTTGAAATGCAGACCTAGTATCTAGCCTAAGCCAGGATTTTTTTTTTGTCTGTTATTCCTTTACTTCTCATCCTGCCCACCATGCACATGCAGCTCCTTAACTGCTGCTTTCTCTATCAGCTACCTTTTTATTCAGTATTGTATGCTCCCTTGTGTGCTCTTCTGTAAGTAAAACAAATCCAACTGAACTGGTCAATGTCTGTTTAATGCTAGATGTTTATCACAGAAAGTCTCCCCTGCTATCCTTGAGAGGAAATCTAACAGGCAGAGACAGGAAAAGACTTAGGAGATGAACACACATAGAAGAGTTCCAGTGTATACTGCAAATTGCCCACTGTGGTATCAGACAGCCCTTGCTGATCATGCCTAAAGAACATATTCTTTCCTTGAACATGCCACTGTACTAGGGCTCAGGATTGATATTGCTGTCCTGCAAGGATAATTAGGAATTTACCAAACCAGAGCAACAGACGCCTTGAGAGACATGAGTATGATTAACTTCATAAATACGTATTATGAAATCATGGGCACTGTTCTAACTGTAATGTATTTTCCCTGAGGGAAAATATGCCTGAGTAAAGAAGTCAGAAAGAACTTGATGCCAAATGCAAAGTGAAAGGAAATTCTTGTAAGGCTGGAGTCTATCCATATTTTTTTCTCAGTGGTCTTTTCCTTTGGAGAATTAGATGAGGAGTTATTTCTCTTCATTTTATTATCCTTTAATCTCCAAAATCTACATCACTTTCCTAAAACACACTGGCATGTATCACATACACACATAACATTCCCTAGGAGACTTGTCAGTGCTTTATAGTCACTGCAGGTGAATTTGTTTATGAGAAGGCAAGCACCTACTTGAGACAGTGTGAGTATAAGCGCTGATAGTGGATTTCTGAGCGTGTTATAGTATAAAGGAAATGATTTTTTTCTACAAAACTATAGGACCAAGAAACCCTGGAGGTGAATTCAAGCGGTCCTCATAAAGACTGTAATAAAGTCTCACTGATCATACATGGAGGGTCTTTAACATCACATCTGGGTTTGGTGCTTGAGTTTGCAAATTAGTCTTGAGGCTGTTTGTTCTTCCAATGTGACGTTCAGCCTTGCCTGAAGGGATCCTAGTTTAAGAGCCACTGAAAAAAGTTGCTAGAGAGTCTCTTCTCATCAGTCTGTCCTGGAAGAAGGTGATGTGCTGAGTTATTCGTGAACCCTGATGACCCTTGCTTGCAGGAGTGTCTATTGGCAGCAGACCTGGTATAGAAGATCTCAGGGATTTCCCCAGCTTGCATGGACATGGAGGCCTAGGGTCTGGCAGCCCTAGTTAGAGGTACACAAAACTGCCTTATAACTGTACCAAGGGTGTGTTCTGCACCTCTGTGAGGGACAATGGCAGCCTCAGAGCCCAGACTGGCGGCGCTTTATTCCAGCCATTATGTTCCAAAATCCCATCCTGGCAAAGGGTGGAGTCCATCGACTGAAAAACCTGTCCTGTTATTTCCATTCTCATCTCAGTGTTTCTTTACTATGCAACAGAGAACTTCTACTGGTAAATATCTTAGAGCACTTTTTTTTTCTGTGTGCCTTTCAAAGGAGAGAGAAGGACAAGTGCTAAGTTAAACTAAGCTTTAGAATGCCACGTTATTTGGGGGAGAAAGCTCATCAGCTACAGTTTTCAGTGCAGTGGGTAAAAAGCTTGGGTCTGGATTGTTTCACTAAGAGCAGCCAACTGGCATAGCCCTATTTTAGGTCCTGTGTGCAGTCAGGGTCCTGACAGCACTGGGCACTCAGCTGAAGTGCATTAAAGATACAGTTTGGGTTGTTTTGGTTAAGGAAGGGTTTAACCTTTCACGTGAAACAAGCCATATTAACTTCATTAGGCACTTCTGTAGTGAACTTTATAACACCTAATGGAATGAGAGCTTGTTTCCTGTCCAGTCTTGGTTTGACTAGGTCCAGCATGTGCTTAAGAGCTTTGCTCAGTCTAGGCTGAGAAGTACTTTTTATGTAGGAATGCTGCAGGAAGGATAATGATCACTAGAGTCTGTATAGCAGCAAAGGCTTCAGCCTGCTGCCTTTGAGCCTGAACTTGTGTCATTTTGTTATTAGTAAGATGTCAAGATGTAGACTCTAGTTGAAGCATTTTTCATCAGATTTCTTTGCTTCGGTGTTATCCCTCACCCTTTTTGCCTATGTTTAAGTGTCTGTCTAGTCTCAGAGACCTTGGAGATAATTGTAATTTAAAAATCCTTTTCTAACTATGCCTGAGTTGTCAGTCAGAACTTTCATGACATTTAAGCACTCTTTGATTTGTAGGTGTTGGCTGATATTTAGGCTGGCTAATTTCACATACTGGTTTCTGGAAACTGCAGTACTCCATTGCACAGGCAAATATTGGCCCAGCATGTGGAAAATGGCAAGTGATCCAGCTGCTTTGGGGCTCCCAAGTAGAGATGCATTAAAAGAGCTGGCTTTTCAGAGGGCTTCCACCTTCTGAAGAGCCTCTGCAGCTACTAAATTGATAGAAATACAGTTTCTGAAATAGTATGTAGACAGTTTCTGACACATTAGGATGTCTCTAAAACTCAAGATTGATACATATATATAATAAAACATCTGTAAGATATCTATGTCTTTTTTTTTCCCCAGGTATCTTTGAGGAAGTGCCTTATCATGTATCTGTCATACTCAAAGCCCAAGTAGGAGCAACTGTTCATTCTAAGGTAAAATTCTGATCCTGAGAGATGTTTGATTGGTGGGAGCGAGGTATTTGACTAGTTTCTTTCAACTATTATCTGCAACATGCTTCTCAGTTTGGTTTTTTTGAGTTTATTGCTGAGATTCCTCAGTAAGAGATTGTAATTTATACAACTGGGGCCAGATTGAGCCTTTGGTCACTGGCTGTGGTTACTGTTTTTGTCCTTTCTTCATCACTTCAGACACTCATAGTCAATGTATCCAATGGATCCAAAGGGTGTTCACTCTTGTTGTGGTGATACAGTTTAGTGGTTAGGGTGCAAGACAAGAAGAATACAGGTTTACACACACGGGATTGTGTTGTGATTAGCATTTTGTGTGGTAAAGAGGGGTTGAGTTAAAAACTGAAATAAAAGTGTATACACAGTCTATGTGGCCTTTCAACTCAGGCCAGTAAAACAGAGTTTATCTCTTGTCTGATAATTTTAGCAGGAATTATTCAAGAATATTGTTTGTTTTATACAGCACTGCAACTCTTCACTCTTAGCACTCTAGGAAGGGGATATGGATGTAGGCGTGCTGATTTGTGCAACTGAATATTTCATTGCTAGAGTTCAAAGACTCTTCCAGAATGCTCTGGCCAGTGTCAAAACTGGATTCCTCCACTAAAAATTCAGAGCAACTTCACTGATTAAAAATAAAATTGCAGCTGCATTTGGCCTGAGGGGTTTTTGTTTCAAACTACATGGCTTTTCTCAGATGATTTTCTTAAGCTGGGCATTTCAGAATTGTTAGGCTCATCCCACAATGATCTTGGCCTTCTCCGAAAGGGTGGATATAATTTGGGTCTTGCTGCAGTAACAGCTGTGTGAAGATGAATTCCATATTCTTGTCAGGAGTTCAGTTACTTTGTTGGCTAGTGCCTTTAGAAAGCTGCTGTCAGTCTAACTGATTCAATTGCATGGGATATCTTGATTTTTTCCAGTGCTGCTCTTGCTATTTTATTCCTGTATGTTGTATAGTGTGTCAGCATAGACAGCAACCTCCATAATAGCTATTTTTCTGCCTTTTTTTTAACCCCAATCCTACTCTAGTGTGAATACTGATTGCAAAGACATTGTTTGGCTTGGTGACAACCTCCCTTTTTGATTGTTTCCTCTGCTTGTTGGGTCCATCAGAGACCTACTGTTTCTCCAGACATCTCCCTCCTGATATAATTTAGGCACTTTTTATTATTTCTTCTGGCAATTTATTGTCCTGAATTTTTTCTTTATTATATCTTTTTCATTTTTCCTGTCAAAGTCTGATCCATGTATTAAAGACAGATGAACTGAATTTACGGTGCCTGAAATAATTGTTTTGGCCCTAAAACTTACCCTCTGTGACACCACTAAAAATTATTGCAACTTTTCTACATCCTTACTTTAAATATCCCATTGAGCTCAAGCAGACATGTGTGGTACTTTTCTAGCAGGAGAGTATTTATTTAATCCCTGTATAGGGAAGCAGAGAATGAAATCCTAAATCCATTCAAATCAGTGGGGCTTTTCCTGAGCCCCAGCTGAGTTGTGGCTTAACAATCAGGTTTGTGGTCTGTAGTCAGCCTTTCAGCAAAAGGAGAAAGAAAGCACAAAGCAGGATTTTCACTCCCATATTCTGGGATGACAGACTGAGCCAAGGGACAGTGTGCTACAGCAAGAGGTGAATGACTTGAAGAACCAAGTTTTCTTCTGGTTCTTGCACCAGCCTCCTAAAAGATACTTTAAAATTTATGTTTTAGCATTTGCCTGCTGTAAAGAAAGTAAGTTTCTTGGCATCACAGTGCACTTTGAATGCATAGTTTTGCTGGTGTATTGCAGTTGTATTTGAGGTTCTGAAGACGCATGTCTACCTGGGACATGCTAAGCCCATAAAGCAACACATCGGTGTGTTTATTCAGTGTGTTGCCTGGATGGGGCCTTAATTTATTCCCTGTGAATTATGATGTGTCCCAGTGAAAGTCATCTGGTTTGATGTCAAGCCCGGCTTATTCTCCCAGCAGAGAAGTTGAAATAAGAACCTGAAGTAAGGTGGGTTAAAAGGGTTTCCCCCTACTCCTGTCCCTTGCTGAAGAGCAGCTTGAACAGTGAAAACTGTTAGGAGTGGTTATTCAAAGAAACAAGGCTGGAAGCTGAAGATAAGAGCATTTATCTCCATGTCAAAACTACTCAGTGTCTTTGATGGACTCTCAACACGCCATAACAAGGAGTTTAGACTGGAGACACTGGAATGCCAGGAGTCCAGGGGGTGGTGTTTATCCTGCTCAAACATGGCATATATCAAATCAATTACACGGTGCAAAGTATTGCAAGCTCGAAGAAAATCTGTTCTCGGCAGTAGAGGAGTCTCCTCCTTTAGCTGCTGATTTAATTTGAAATGTATATTAATGGGGAGAGAGAGAAAAGGAGGGAGAGAAGATGGAATCTCATATGTTCTGCAGCAGATTGCCACATCGATCTTGTCACTTGACAAACACAGTTGGACCTGAGGCTCGGAGTCTGTGGGATGTGCCATGTTTTCTGTCATGAATTGTCAGCCTCAGAGAAGCACAGGAGAAAGAGAGGAATGGTATCAGAGTAGAAAATCCCTAATAAGGGGAGACCAGCAAGCCATTTAAGAGCAAATCCAAGCAGCTGCATTTTTGGATTGTGCTTGCCTTCCAAGAGCTAGAAATGTGCTCTGTCCTCATCTCCTCCCCCAGTGAAGCAGTGATGGGAAGGACTGGTGTTTCTATGGAGAATGCTCCTGTCCATGCTGCTTGGTGGGAGTTAAGCTGTTCTGCACAGCTGATGGTACCTGCAGGTTGCAGAGGTGCCTTCAGCCTGCCCTGTGCCTACCCTTGTCCCACTTGTGCCATAGCTGCAGCCCTCCCATGAGCCATCTCTGGGACAGCTTCTCCATGTGGATTTCTCTATGAGCTCGCACCCCAAAACTACAACACATCGCTGACGGCCAATTTGGGAGCTGACAGGATCACACTTAGGTTCTGCAGGGATCTAATCCTGGATCAGAAACTTTCCTGAAATAGTACTGCCCATCAGGAATGTGGCTTAAAGACCTGGTTTTGTTTAAATGACTGCTTGGAAGGCATTGAGCTGCTGGTGGGGCCACAGCTAGACACCTGGAGTGGCATCCACCAGAAGGTCCAGTCCAGCAGATACACTGGAAAATGAATTTGAATGAGTAGCAGGCCTTGGGCATCCCTCTGCCTGGATGTTTGTACCGTGCACTCTGGAATGATGTGAGTGCCTTGGGATGTGTTTCTCCCGAGCAGAGCAAAAACACTAGAGAGCGCCATGTATTTGCAGATTTTGGCTTGTGAAGTGCAGTCTGAGGATGCGAGCGCTCCCTGAGGGGCAGGATGTAAAGAAAACTGTGCTTGGGACCCAGCCCGGGCTCACTCTTCTGTGCTGCTCGGAGGACTTGGGTATGGAGAGGTGGTTTCCCTCTGGATATGGGCAGCTGCAGGTGCAATATAGCTTTGTGTTTTGTCTTTGGGGGAGAAAAGGCAGTTTGGCTGTCAGGAGGAATTCCCCTTGGTCTCATTGCTAGTAGAGGAGATGCATTTGAACCAGCCAACCTTCCCAGCCTTCTGTCCTAATGCTCTGTCCCATCACCCTTGAACGCAGCAACCAAGAGAGGGGCCTGTCCAGTGATCTGAAGGAAATTCTCAGCACAGACCAGGATGAAATGTCTCAGGAGGTGCCCATGAGAAGCTTTGGTTTTGAGCTCATCCTTTCCAGTCCTCATGAAGAAAACTTTTAATTTTCAAGTACTTCAATACACAAACAGTGTTTAATATTTTAGTATATTTGAATGGCGGAGTCATTTCTTTAAAAGCAAGTTGGAGCAGATTGTTTTGCTGTCTCTTATTCCCCCTGATGCAAAAGGCATAGACTCTCTGTGGGCTTCATGTGGGCTCTACCCTCTTCTGCCTTGTGGGAGGGTGAGAAGCTCATGACTGTTTTAGCAGTGCTGGAGAATAATTGTCCTTGCTGTTATGGCACGCACTGTCCTGTATCTTCTCCCATTATCCAAAGCCTCCCAAAGCTCCCCTCTACCCTAACTTGGTGGGGAAGCATGGCATCATGCTCCTCTTAATCACCAATCATGTGATGGTGATGACTGAACTTTCATTATAATGTGCTGGCTTTTTTTCCCCTCCCCAGTGAAATATTTCCTACAGAAAAAAGAAACCTTCCCTGAAACTTGATGTATCTTTCAGAAGACACCCATCTCCATGTATTCAGAAGTATTTTTTCAAAGAAAAACTTGTGTTTTTTTTAAGGAAGGTGATATGTAGATATTTCAGAATTTTAAGTTTGCTATTTTTCTCCTCCTTTTCTTGTGCTACTTAGTCTAAGAGGCTCAGCAAAGTCTAGCTGTTATTTTTCCTATCTCATATTTTCTGTTGTTTGTTGGATGTTTTACTTTCTTGTCATTTGCAAAACATTTCACACTGGGAGAGCTCAGAAATAGTAATAGAAAATGGTAGAAAAGGAAAAAAGATGCTTTGGAGGAAATGTTTTTATTGCAGTTGCTAGAAGGAGGAAAAAGAAGAGGGAATACATTTCCTCCCANATGTTTAGAAGCTTAATTGGGGAAAAAGTCAAATTTTGGCACTTTTGAATGGATACAATTTATCCTGTCCTGTTTTGTCCTTCCTCAGTTCTCCTTGGCATTACTGCTGATCCTCTCTGCCCCTTCAGCTGTGTCAGGAGCATCTGGAACCAGGAGACAGAAGGAATCCGTGGGGCAGAGCACCTTGGGAGCAGCGCTGGAGGGCAGGAGGCATCTGTGTACTTTGGGGGAACTCTGTGGACATGAAGAGCTGCTGTGTGCTGGGCAGAGCTTCTGACCAGGGGGAAGCCATCCAAGGGAGAGCCTGCCACCCCTGTGCTGTGAGAACTGCCTCTCTCCTTCCATGGAAAGGGGATGTCACCCACTGGGGCTGGTATTCCCACGGAAGATGGTGTGCCTTGCAGCAGAAGGAAGATTACTGGCTGCAGAAATAACTTTGCAGGAAGCACCTTTTGAGATTTTATCTTTTCTTTTGGAGAATGTTGGACCTATGCAAATCCCTGAGCACAGGGAAGAAAACAACCCTGGACACAAGGCTGTTGCAAGGAAGAAAAATGAGCCTGAAATTAGAAAAATGGGGCAAAGCACCCAGAAATACACAAGGGTTCAGTGGAGATGTTGGAAGTAGCTGTGAAGATTCCTTCCCATTCCTTAGTGCAGAGGATGAGACACTGGTGGGAGGCATGAAGCATCTCTCTGGAGGCTCAGTATCCTGTTTAGTGCTCTGTGTTACTTGTGCAATATCAGCAAATAATGGCTAATTAGACCCTCAGACTTCACACACAGCACCTGGTGAACAGTTTGCTGGAGGCAAACATAGCAGGGAAGAGCTCAGATAGGAATTGCACTTACACATAGGAGATATGGATTGCATTAGTCTGATATCTTATAATGTCCACTCATTCTTTACCCTAAAAAGCTTTGATAAGTGTTGAGAAACTTTGACCAAGGAGGAAAGGCCTGAAAAATACTTCTTCCTGAAAATAAGCATCAGAGCTGGGGAGGCCAATAGGAATACGGTCCCTAAGGAAGGGCAGTCTCACGCCTGGCTCAAAGAGGAAGTAGTTTCTGGAACTCTGCAGCTTCTAGCTTCTTTACTCAAGGAGTAGTAGTAGAAATAAAGATAATAGGAAGGATCTGGAAAGGTTTGTGATGGGAATATTGCCAAACTGCAAATAGTCTATAAATGTCTTGGTGACTGAGGCGTGTAGGATATCCACCTTCAGAAAAAGAGCAGATTTCATGGCTCTGCTACTCAGAGAACAATGTGTTTACTGGGAATGTTGGGTTAAAACTGGCTTTCTCCATCAACAACTGTCATCAGCATGTAGTGTGTTGTTAGTGGGTAGAGGACTTTTGCCTGCATTAAATTAAGGAGTGCAGTGTTATGAATAGTTTTCTTACTCAGGATGGCGTTCCTCCAAGCCTCAAGGTAATTTATATCTCAGGTAAGCATGCTGTAGTTTAACAAGGCTAAATATGGAGAAATGAAAGCCTGGTGTGGGACCAGATGCACTGGAGGCAACAGCAGAGTTTACCAAGAGTAGTTCAATAGTCTTCATATTGTAGGAACAAGCATAAGCAGATTTTTTTTTTAATTGGATTTTGGGACAAAGCACAGCTGGTACAAAGCTTTAGCAGGAATTCAAGTGCTGCTGCTTATTAATGCAGCAAGTGATTATTTACAAGTCCTAATTTTTTCTTTGCAGTTTAATACTCTGACAGCTGCAGACCTACGTAGCACGCTGCAAACATAAGGTTTTTAGAGAAAATCAGCTGCTTGTTCTTATGGTGCTTGGCAAAGCAGGAGAACTTAGTCACAACTTGCTAGAGGTAATCTTGCATCTTTCTTGGCATAGAATGGGTGGGAAGAAAGAGATGTGTAAGTATCCTTCTGGTCAGTATAAAAATAGCAAGTTGGAAAAAAAAAATCACATAGATAATTTAACCATTTTTCATCTCTCTGCTTAGAGAACTGGGAAAAAGTGTGTTTGACAAATGAGTTATCGCATCAGCTCCTCAGCAAAAGAAAACCTCTTTGAGCAAGAAAAGAACTATCCTTTCCCAGTTACTTTGTAGTTCTTATTTTAGTCTTTTGGGAATAATGGTCATTTGGGGATTTTTTTCAAGTGTGGCTTTGGTTTGATTTTTATTTTTTTTTACATGGAAGAAAGAAGGCAGTGTGGAGAGACATTAATTGGTTGTGCCCTCCCTGCTTCAAGATCACTGGTGGAAAAAGAAAGCCAGTGATCATCCTTGGTGCACATGGGCTTCATAATATTTGGCACCAGACGGCAAGCAAGATGAAAGCATGTCTCTTGACAGCCAGCTCCATACTGGCAGCCTTTACTCCAGGCAACAAATTAATCCACTCAACTGTGTTCTGCATAATTGTTGATACTGCCTTAATTGGTACCATACGTTTCTCCATGTCTACATGTCCATCATGTTAATGTCTAGGGACTGTTGTTTCCTGCCAACTCAGGAGCAGCACAGCCTGCTCCATCCTAACTGAACTCCCACCTAAAATGCCTTAGTAAGAAATTTGACTTTATGGCAAAGGTAAGATGAAGAGCCAGGTTGGGGCATGACTCAAAATTCGTGGGAAAAAGAAATGGGACTCCTGATTTCAATACTGTTTGGAGATGAGCCAGCCCTTCCAGGGCTGTCTAAAGGCAATTCTTCAGCTGAAGTCAAGTCTGAAGGTAAAGGAGCTTATTCTCCTGCTCCCAAAAAAATCTGTGGCAGGGGCAGGCAAACGTTTTCCAAGCTTGTCGCTGCGGGGCATCCAGGTCAAGGCAGCTGCAGAGCTAATTGACCCCAGTGCACTGGTGGCTTTGTGGATTGGGATTAGAATTTTGAATTTCGTCCACTAATAAAGTGGCAGCCAAGGCAGAGCCTGGAGTGCAAGTGCAGTCTGCTGTTCCCTAGCTCCTCCATGTGCTATGGTAACAGGGCAGGAAGAGCCCAGGGAGGTCAAGAGCTGGTTGCAGCCCAGGCTCAGGTGACCATGCAAGGGCAAAGATAGAGTCAGCTCCTAGTGGGAATAGCCATCTTATCACCAGCCAAAGGCATCAGTGATGTTTCCCTCCCTGGCAAGGCAAGGTAGAGGTAATAGGGGTAGTAAAAATATTTTTCATTTAATAATAAATATAAAATATGTATTTAAAATATATATAAAAATAGAGGTAATACACCCCCCCCCATCCCACATTACTGGATGTGGTTACCTTTGAAGTGTCAGTCTCTAAAATCCCAAATTAGTCACTGAAATAAAAAAGCACTTCTGGCCATCTCTTTGGTCACTTTCACATCTAAATAAAAAGTAGTACCCTTCCTTTGTTTCGCTGAGGAGTTCCATGATTACAGTCATTAGAACTTGAAAGCAGTCAGGATTCTTACGACAGGCACCTCACTGAGCTGTATGGTAAGTGTATCCTGTGTTCAGAGAAGTGCTGGGACCCAGCACAGTGTGTAAGGCACAAGCCAGCAAACAGTGATGAGGGTCAAATGTTGAATAACGTTTTATTCAGTTAGTGCCACCTCTGCTAAGTGTTGAATTATCTGAGATGGGAAAAATGGCACATGACTTGAAATGTGAGGCTCTGGCATAAGGTAAATGTGCAGGGAGGGCAAAGTGTTTGCTCAGGTGACTTTGCTCCTGATCCCTCTGGGTGCCAGGCTACTACACTTCATTTCTGCAATGAAATTGTTTACTATAAGATTGCCTGAGCGCACACAAACACACAGAGTTTTCCTCTCTCTGGTCCTAAGGTTAATTGATATGAGCTTCACTTACTTACATAATTCTATGTGCTGTCATTTCTTGTTCAAGCTGTTGGCTGGTTTTAAGGAAAAATATTTACGTAGAGATGAGAGAAAGAAGGTTTCTTCCCTATCCTTTTGTAAAGCCATCAGGATATATTTAGGCTATGGCCAGTGTATGGTTGAAAAGCTCATTTAAGAGAGCAGCAAAACACTTGGAAACATGTTTTGTGAAGGTTGTAAATTCTAATGTTGACATTTGGGTGTGGAGAAGAGAGAAGCGGAAGGGGAATAAATTCCAAAATAAATGTATTGCCATAAATTTCAGGGGAAAAAGGAAGAACTATTGCATAGATTTTTTAAAGTGTGGCTAGAAAATATAAGTCTGCTGAGCCCATAGGTTTTATTTACGAGTTTTCACATTCTCAGAAACCTGTTTTTGCATGTGGAGTGCAGTGGCAGTATTGGTAATTAGTATGCCAAGAGAAATGTCATTATTTTGAAAGCGGTGTAGTGCCTCACCCTTTGAGGTTCCCAGGAATTGGTATTGGGAAATAAAATTTAAAAAATAAAAAAGGAAAAAGTTGCTTTAGCAAGTAGATGTGACAGACAGATGAAATGGCTGAACTAAAGGAAAACCTTTATGGAGCCAAAAAAAAAAAAAAAGTGAGACCTCCAAGCTATTTCTGGCATCCCTCTGTACACCTTTGGAAAGCCAAAGTACATATGCAGTGCTGAGAGTGCCCTGTCTGATGCAACTTCAAGCCCTGATTCACAGCTTCCACCCTGAATCTTTCCTAGCCTCAGAACTCAGGGGATTTGGGTAGCAGTTGGATGAGTTTCTTCTTTCCTAAGTGTCTTGGGGAGCCTTCCATCAGTGTAGTCACTGCAGATAGAGGTGCAGCTGAGAAATGCAGCCTTTCCAGGAAGTAGAGGGAGGAGGTGTTGGCTTCATGCACAGAGGGATCATCATCACTAAGCTGTCCTAATGAAAGAAACAGCCCAAGAGGTGATTTAAGACCTCACCCAGAAAGAAAGCAAGCTCAGCACTTTGTCTCCTGCTCCTTGGAGGAGGACAGGGTTTGGCCATGGCATTGCTGCTGCTTGTGCAGGGATCCCCTCTCTCTGTTGATGCTGACAGAGTCAGTGAAGGTCATTGCTGCGGTACCAGCATGGCTGGAAACAGGGAAGCAGTTGGGAGCTGTGATCCTATGGCCATGACCGTGACTGTCTCCTGAGGGAGAGCCCAGCAGGCACATCCCACTGGGTACCACGAGGCCTGCTGTGCTGTGGGTACTAGTCAAATGCTGCTGAAGCATCACTTAGTGCTGACTTGCTCTGGCAGCTGATGGAATTGTGGTATAAAGCAGTTCAAAGCAGAGATCAAACTTGGGATCCTTGAGCTGCTTCTAGTAGGGACAAGGTGTTTCTGAAGGGGAAAAAAAACCTTATACATTACTTTAACCTATTAAGAAATCATCTTAGCTAAGCTTTCTGGAGAGCTCTGAAACATTCCCCTGCACTTATACTGTAGCAAGAACTCCTCAAAAAATCCTTAAAGCTGTGATTAAGTGTGTTTTGTCAGCACTTGAACTGAAGATTACATCATCTTGTAATATATGTCCATAAAATCAAGGCAGAGCAGTCTTCCTGATCAGAGGCAGAGTACAGTACTGCCTCCTTCCCTCACTGCTTTAATTGCACGTGGTAGGCTTTTTTAGGACAGGAAATTTATATTATCTTTCCAATTGAAACTTCATTGAAGTTGAGTAAGGAACTGGACTTTGGATATTTTATCTCATGTAGTTACTTGAGCACTTGCACCTTAGGGATCTAATGTGATAACAAACTGGGCTACCTGATGCTTCTAAATTAAACATTGTTTTTATGAGAATACTCTTTTAGAATATATTTCTATTATACAATCATCAGGTATTGTTTTTCCATATGATTCACTCTGATCAAAAAGCCATTGTTTTCTCCTTCTATGTTTCTTGTAGTATTTTTTTCCATTTTTGTGGGGCAAGAAAAGGTCACAAATAGATTTGGCCCCAATGCTACAATGGCTTTTGGTTGCTTCTGCTTTTGACCAAGACTAAGCATTTCTTATCCTCAAAAAATTTCACTCCTGGAAGTGGGGATGCTTTGCTGGGGCTAAAGCCAGCTGAGAGAGGAATGGTGTTGTTTTGTTACTGCTTCTCGTAGGCTGCAGTGGCAGATGCTGGAGCTGCCAATGCCTGAGAGCTTTCAACCCTGCCTGTCAGCTCCCACCTTGCCTTCCATAAACACCTCCAGCCAGTTCACCCTTGCTCAGCTTGTGACTGGAACAATTCCAGTCCAAACCAGAACTCTTGTAAATCACATATGAGAAATGTTTTACAAGCCTGTGCACTAAATGGGAAACCTGCACACAAAGTGCATTGTTCACATGTGGCTGTAACTGAGGCCAGAAACTGCAGGGAAAGGGGAGTGAGACCGTGTGAAGGGCCCAAAGGAAACGGCTCTCAGTTGGGCAACTACAGGTCCATGGGTCCTTTCACAGGTTGCTGGCTGGTTGCTGCAGCTGCTTTCAGCTCTCAGAAGCCTTTCTTAATTCCTATGCACTTAAAGATGCTCCAAGAGCAGCAAGGAGCTGGACAAATTCAAACCCCTCCTGGGTGAGCAAAGAGGATGCTGGTGCTAATGAAGGGGAAAGGATTAGCTTATCCTGTGCTGTGAGGCAGAGCAGGGTCCTGGTGGAGAGGGGCAGGAGCTACTGGAGGAGCAAGGGGAGGAGGCAGCAGGGTACCACAGGGGTTGGATGGGCTGTCTCCCAGGTTTGAAGTATGGAGTTGTTTCTCAGGGAGCAACAAACCAGTGCAAGCCCCAGAGTCAAAGGGAAAATATCCTGAGGATTCACTCCAGTGGCACAGTTTTGGATTTAAAGTCTAGAGATGGGTCTTCTATCAGCTGGAGGTGTCAAGAGAGCAGCTGGGCTGCTGTGCTCCTGCACCCTGAGATTTAAATTAGCTGGCATGGGCCTCAAGACGTTTGTGCTTTCATCCTGGCCCACCTAAACCTACCTTGTCTACTTGCCTTTTTTTTTTTCCAAGCATGCAGGCAAGATCAGGGACTCTGAGAGAAATAGCCTTACATTTAACATAATTATAGTATTTATATTTGAGGGAACAATTTGAAATAGTTTTAATGTTTAGCTGCAAAAATGGCTTTAATATTTCAGATGGGCTTTTATCCGTCCTCCTAAGTCTTTTTTCTCCCAGGTTAAACCCGAACTTCACAAGCGCTGATGGTATCAAAAGATACAATTAAATAAATGTATCTAGAGAAATTAGGTGCACTAGGATTCTGCCAAACTTGGTGCAGGGCTTGCCTCTCTTACCTGTTATTTGGTGTTGCATCTGGACTCTCTTCCAGAAGTTTGCACACCTCACACAGCTTTCTTGGCCTCACTGGAGCTGCGTCGCAGTGTACAGCACTCTTGGATGTAGCCATGGGCATTGAATGGGTGATTCCCCATACCAGAGGCTGTGCCTGGCTGGGGTGGTAACATCTGAAAAGGCAGGAGGTACAATATAAATATAAGTTATGACTTTCAGAGCTGATGTGAACATGATGTTTAAAGACAGAACAGGGCGAGGCAGATCTAGGCTGCTTTGGATGTTTTTGTCAGCCGATGGAGGTGCTGACTGCCTGTGATCTTGCTGATCTTGCTATGTTGACAGCAAGTAGTGATTCTTCAGCTACATTGGTAGCAATCAGCTGGGGCTGTGCTTCCCTCTGGGAAGGGTCTTTGTTAAGATTTGTGCTGAGGGAGGTGTAACCTACAGTTACCCAAGACTCTCTGTGGTGACAGCCTGGGGACTTTAGCTCAGGACTTTCATTGACTTTCTTTCATGAAGTGTACTTTTTTTGGTTGTTGCATGGATATTCACATTCCCCAGGTGAGTGGAGATCAGTATGAGCACATTGCGTGACCAGGCTGGGCACACAGGGCTCTGGGGGTGATTTCTAAGCAGCGCTGCTGAGCTGTTTTACACCCTGACATCAAACTGCTGCCCTCCAATGTCTGCAGCTGCCTGGGGCTGGGAGAATAGTCAGAAAGCTGACTTGTTGGAGGTAAACTCATTGTGTTTTCTCCCATGTCCCCTTCAGGACTCAGCTGTTAGAGGCTGGAGTGCATGCAGGAGTGGAGGGTCTTGTCTGGAAAGGGTGTGCAAGGCAGCAGAAGTGATCCATCAGAGTTGGTGTGACTTCCTTGGCTTACTGATGGCAAAAATGACCCAAATAGTGGCCACAAAGGAGCCTCCTTTTTCTGTAGCTCACTCTTTGCGGTTTCTGTGCCAGGGATATGAACTGTCACTGTCTCCTGGTCTTTGCTTTGTGAGCACTGAATTTCAGTCTGTTTTGTGGACTTCTACATTTGATAAAATTAAGTTGGCCTTTAAAGTAACTTGTACCCAGTTCAGGCCAAATCCTAGGGCCAGTTGTGTATTTCCTAGACATCATTTGGCTGGAGGCTCAGTCAGCCAGTACAGTGGATCTGGTATCTGCAACAGCCAGTCAGTGTGGATATGCTGACACAGGAGGCAAGAGAAGAAATAGTGACAGGTACCTTCTTCACAAAGAATGACAGGGTAACAGAGGCTGGTAGGAGTCTCTGCATGTCCCCACTCCAGCCTCCACAGAAGACAGGTACATCTGAATCAACTTGCTCAGGGCTGTGTGCAGTTAGTCTTTGAACATCTCCAAGAACAGGGGTCCCACCACCTCTCTGCACCATACTCCAATGTTTGACCATCCTCATGGTGAAAACACTTTTCCTAGTATCTAACTGGATTTTCTCATCTTCCATCTTGTACATATTTGCCCTCTGTCTGGCCCCTGCTCACCTCTGAGAGGAGCCTGGCTCTATCACCACCATAACTCTTCAGCAGTACAGAGAGAACTTGGCCAGTTTCTCAAAAGCAAGATGAGATGACTGAATAGCTCTGTAAAGGCAGGCTGTATTCTGTCCATGACAAGAGTGAGGTCATGGTGATGCTGACAGTGCTTTGTGTTGGAGAGTTCATTATTAATTGTATTATCTCAACTTTCATGCTCTCTTTGTGGTGTACCAAGTGACCGCTCTTTAACAATGCAAACTCCTCCATCTCTGGGTTAAAGAATACCTCTAGGTTCTGTCTTTCATTACATTTGTTCTGCTCTGTATGTGCATAGCATTCCTTTCCCCTTAGACAGACAACCTCCTAGGCTTTTAACCAACCCAGGCCATAAAAATATTTACATTTTTCTATAGCATTTGGTCTGTACACAGTCAAACAGGCATGGCACTCGCTAAGGAATGGTGGGACTGGGATTCAGTGGAAGTGTGGCATCCTAAGCTGCAGCAGCCTGGTTTGCCTTGCTCCCATCCCTACAGTGATGAGACCATCTCACACAGAAATGTCTCTGGCCATGAAACTTCTCTGCAGGCCCCAGAAAGAGGCAGTGTGTTGAAACTGCCTACTAGACATAATTCCAGGCAGCAGATTGTTAACATTATTTTACTCATAGGAAAAGCTCTTCTTTGTTCTATAGACAGATGTGGTGTTCATTCAAGATGTGTTTCATGCAGTTAAAGCCCCATACATAGCAAGGAATTCATAATAGATGCCCTCATCACTGCCTCAGGCTTTTAGGACAGGGTTAAGGTGTCTTCTCTCCTGAGTCAGTCTTGATCCTTTACCTACTTCCCTGCATGCTGCTGACATCAGCACTGTGATTGATGGTGAAGAATCTGGGCTTTGGGGCTTATCTTGCAGAGCAAAGGTTTGCTGCATCTACGTGCATGTTCTTTGTTCCCTGTTCTTTGTACCCCAGTTGTGGAGCAATCATAGCAGCTGGGGAAGGAGAGCTGGAGAAGGACTTTTAACAAGGGCATGTAGTGATAGGCCAGGGGAGAGTGGCTCTAAACTGGCAGAGGGCAGGGTTAGGTAAGATATTAGGAAGAAATTCCTTACTCAGAGGGTGGTGAGGCACTGGAACAGGTTGTCCAGCAAAGCTGTGGATGTCGCATCCCTGGAAGTGTTCAAGGCCAGGCTGGATGTGACTTTAAGCAACCAGCCCTAGATGAAGCTGTCCCTGCCCATGGCAGGGGGCTCTGGAACTAGGTGAAGTCTAAGGTCCCTTCCAACTTAAACCATTCTATGATTCAATGATTCAAGTGAGCTCAATGGGAACAACCAGGCTGTAGCATGCATACAACTCAGGGCACATGTCACAGTCCTGCATCACTGTGAGTGCTTGCTGATGCAGGGGTTTGCTGGAACTTACTGGATGCGGGTGTCTCAGTTCCACTGAAATTCAATGTTCTGTCACATGTACCGTGCTGTTACAAGTGAGACTTAAGTAGCTATAGGGATTTGCCAGCATGCCTGGGCACCTCACTCCTGCTAATGTCAGTGTAAGGTAGCAGCCTTGGCGTGTTTGAAAATCCCACTAGATATTTACTGCAACCCCTGCCCAGCCAAACCCCTCATCCAGGCTCCTTTTTGTTTCGGCCGTGATGGAGTAGCCCTGGAGACAGAGGGAACAGGAATCAAAACCCTTGCTTGTCCTCAAAGGCAGGAAATCCTTTCCAGATTAGCTGTCTCCCTCTGGTATGAGGAGAAACTTTGGACTGAATTTATATAAATTTATGTATTTTTATTTGTATCTATATGTATATTGCTGTGGCTAAGCACAGTATACATTGCACTATCTGATGTGACTATTAAAAAGTCCAGAAACAGTTTCTGTGAGAGCCACAATGTATTTCCCTGTTCTACTGAATGGATGCATGAATTTGATTTTATGCATCCTTTCACATACATGTATCTGTATAAATACAAAAATATGGCTCTACAGACTCTTATCTATCATTCCTATAGATTCTCATCTGTCATTTCTCTATGGACTGTATGTATGATCTATCTATCTGTCTATCCCCATAGTTTATATTCATCTAGTATACATCATGGCAAATGTTTGTGGGTTTGACAGAAATACTTCTTTTTGCTTTGACATAGATACATAAAGCATCTTTCCAAGATGATGCTCTAAGGAGTGCACTGAAGAGCACTGAAGAGCTTGAAAGTGGCAGGTACAGTGGTGGCACACCTGAACTGCTCCTGGCTGCCCTGGAACATCCCACTGAGGCTGACATTTATGGTAAATAACTTCCTGCTGGTGGCATTATTGCAGGAAATGCTAAATGAATCTGATGTTGAATGCTTACAGGCTTACCTTTCCTGATAACTCTATCTTAATGTTACATTAATTATTCCTGACTTACAATGCTGTTGAATGTTGATAAAGGCTGGATTGCTACTTGAAATGCTGATCCTGACAGTCCTGTGGCAGGTGCTAAAATGTGATTTCCCAGTCTTAGGGGAAAAAGAGGGAATACATTACTACTGTGATTAGAGTACTTCAGAAGAAACGTATTCCAGTCACATCTCCTGGAGCACTTACCTGAATCCCTCTTGCCTTCAGTAGCCTTTGTACATGACATAAAAGGACTATACACTTCCCTGTTTTTATTTAAAATTTTATGGCAATTGCTGATGTGGATTCAGTTCAGTGTGTGTGAACAGGTCCCCACAAGAAAAATGCTGTATGTACATGGAGCAGCGGGCATTTCCTTCCCCTGACAGCTGACACATAGAAGTAAAGCTTATGGAGCAAACAGAGAGAGACCAATTCTCACCACTGCTACCTTCCCTGCAATTTTGAATCTGTTCTTGTTGACTCCAAACTCTGTCACCACCCATTTCTGCACACCCACTGTTTATCTCAGGTATCCCTTGTGTAACACTGCCGTTTTCGTGGTGTAGAGAAGATGGGAACTGTATAGCAAAGTTGAAGACTGCCAGGACTGGGAAATCACAGGGCTTAATTTCCCATTGAGCCCTTCAGCTATGTTCAGCTGTCATCCTCCAAAATCCCTTCCTTCTAGGTGCAGCAGGAGGAAGTAAGCAGCTCTGACATTTCTCAGTACCTTCACCACTCCCCAAAGTCTGGATGACCATTCTGGCAGGGAAAGGGTTGAGAAAGGGAGGAGAAATGTTTATGAAGTAGGATTTTGGGGAGTGAAGGGAACCTTCTTCCACAGTCCTGCACAAGGAACCACTGTAGGAAAAACGTTCCATCTCTCAGAGGGTGTTTGATGTTTCTATTTATTTATTTAAGAAAGCAAGCATCTGGCATTTGTATGCAAACATTAATGAGTCATTTAAAATATACTCGGCACTGCAGTTGTGAGGCTTCCAGCTAGAAGAAATGAGATGAAAGGGAGCAAGCACACCCCAAAGGACTTCTTTCCAAGGATGAGGAGGAGAGACAAATCTAATTTTACCTCCCTCTCTTCCCACCACACCACAACTCCAGGAGCACTTCTGGTCTTCTAAACCTCCTTGGTGAGTACTTTGAAATCGGAGTTAAAAGGAGTATCTTGGAGGCTTCTGTGCCCTCTGTAGAGAGCCCAGTGCTTGCTAGTGGGTCTTTCTAAGGAAAGTATTTTATTTCTGGCACTGTGTAGGACCACAAATAGACTTGCTGGTGGGGAGGGAGAAGTGTGGGTTGGTCTGGCTCTGTCCTTTCCGCAGTGTCAGCTGGCAGCTGGAACCACTTGAATCCATTAAAATTCATAAATATATGAGAAGTGAAGCTCTAAGAAGATTCAGCCATGTTCTTGGAGGTTCATGAGCAGCACAGCAGGTCAGGAAGCTCTGGCTGGAGCAACGTTTGAAGGCCACTGAACAGGGATCCACTGCAATGCTGGGATTATAGGAACTTCTGGACTTTCTTTACAGGAGGAAATTTCCAAGTATAAATTAAACATTTAAATCTTCATCAGTATAACACTCAGAGAATTCCGGTTTTGGGAGCAAGAAATGTTCCTGCTTTAAGTTTGTCTCTGGGAAGGAGCTGTAAACTAAATCTCCCAACAGGAAAAGGTACTCTTATGTTGTGTTACACTTTCACCATCTGTTCTATCACTGGCAGCATGATGACATGTTGTTGGCTGTGCCAAACATTTTCCTTCTGTAAAACCTACACACTCCAAGATTATTAGAATGAAGCTACTGTGCCATATACAAATACTTGCTTTTATTTCCTGCTTGGTTTTGTCTATTCCTGCTTCTCAGACGTTTACTATAGAGATGAAAACAAGAACTGAAGCAGCTCCAGCACCTGGGATGTGTTTAAGAAATGGAGAGAGCACTGTGTGATTCAAGAACCTGCTGAAATGTCCCCCATGTACCCAGGGAGATACTCTCTTGTTTCTCCCTCTGTTGTAGTGGACTCATCCATCTTCCAAATTGCTTTTTGTAGACAGCTGCTGAATCATGCACAGAAACACTCATGGGAGGGAGAAAAGAGACTTCTTCAGACAGTGCTCAGCAGTGAAAGGGTGGTCGAATGGATTTTTCTGGCTGCTACTGCAGAGAAGCCTCAGGACGTGGAGGTTCAACACCCCTGTTTATGGAAGTAGTTTGTATTTGAGGAAAAGCTATAATTTAAAAAATTTATTTTAGATAGAGTTTATTTCCTTTTGCCTTTGGAAACAGCTGTGCCTCTGTGTGCGAACAGCTTTACTGTGGTTCCAACTGTATCAGCTCCAGAGGCATTTCACACTGCACTCACCAGTATTCATAAACTCTTACAGCTTCCATGTGCAGATGAACCTTGATGTCCCTCCATCTCCTGGCAGTGTCAGTTCCTGCAGACAGCCAGGCCGAGACCCTTGAGATGCAAAGGAAGAGCATATGTCAGTCTGTTTGGGCTCTTTTGAAGAAGTGATGCAGCTGGTTCATCTGCTGCTGTGGAGCTTGGATGCCTCCCAGGGATTGCTCCTGTGTCATCATCCCACAGGCTTTGGAGGCAGGGTCACTTTATTTTGAACAGGATGTTTCATGCTTCTGAATACTGCATGCTTTAGAGTGCTGTGTGGATGGAAAGTTAGAAGTGAACCATATAAAAGTGTATCTGAAGGAGAGAGTAGGCACCTTCTCAACATGGTTAAATGAACTGGGACAATGCTGCAGGGAAGGATTTTGGTGATCCTCTCTTTTAGGGCTGCTTGTAAGGCTGAAAAAGGACTGACACTTGGGGAAGAGAGAGCAGATATCCAGAGCCAAAAACATGAGTGATGAGTGAAAGAGTGGAAGAACAGGTGAAGTAGTTGCTGAAGGGGTCACAAAACACCCGATGAGTGTGTCTGCAGAATGGTTGAGTTTCTGTACCCAGGCTAGCACAATAATTAATCTTTTGTGATTCTGACAGATGCCTGCAGAGAAGCAGAAACGAAAGATCATGGTCTGACAATGATTAATGCATCATTAGTTGTCAGATTAAGATTTTGGAAGTGAGTAAATAAGCCGTAGGCCAGGTTGTTGATTGTGTTCGGGGAAAAGTGCAGAGGCTGACAGCGTGGGGGGAGCTGGGCTTCAGCAGTTACTTACCACAGTCACTTACTGTGTGTTGTCTGAAACTACCCTGTTCACAGGACAGGAGGAGAAATGGGTGTGCAATTTGTGAAGCAAAGCTCTGCCTCAAGCCTCAGTTATGCTGGAAAAGTGACAAAAGCCAGAGCCAACCCCAGCCTGTGTTGCCCTGTCATCTTTGCAGGGTATGGAGGAGGCTGGGTGATGGCCACAGTTCAGTACCATCATCCAGGACACCGTGACATTGCAAAGCGTCTGTAAAGGAGGGAAATGCAGCTCTTGCTGTCTGTGCTCAGGGCTGAGGAGTGCAGGGGTTGTTGTGGAGCTCCTTGTGCTGCACAGGATGGGTGGCAGAGAGGATGGGAGCTGCATGGGGCAGCACTGGCTGTCCTCTGGGAGAGCTCGCTCTTGTGCTGGTGCAGCAAGAGGCATTGCTTGGGGACTATGGTGCTCATCATCATGTTTCACCCACAGGCTGTGTCCCCAGTGTGCTCCCACTGCAGCTCCCAGCATGGTTCCTGACAGGTGGGAACAGCACTGCCAGCCCTGCTGCCAGACCATGGCAGCACTCACATGAGAGCTGGAGAGGAGATGTTTGGGTGGGAGCAGCTCTGAACACATTTGGGAGTAGGTTAACAGCTGCCTAGGGAGGCTGTGAGTTGAACCAGGAGGCAGCAGGCAAGTTCAGGCACCTCCAGGGCTAGGCAGCAGCAGAATGGAAATAGGGAGCTCCCAGATTGCAGTTTTCAACCAAGGTGCCTAAATTCTGCCAAAATCTTGCTTAAGGTGCCTATGGTATTTGCAGCTTTTGTTTTATTGTAATAGCAGCAGCCTTTAGGCTCTGTGGCTTGTGTTCTCCTTATGTAAGATGGGGTTACTTATGCTCAACCCTGTTTTGCAAAGCGTGCTGCTATGTCTGTGTGAATGTTCCTGTAGACAACCACAATATTTAACATATAACACTGCTCTGTGGCTCTACCTAATTCTCACACTGGTTTTCAAGCTTCTTAATGTGTGTACCTTGGATCTGAGATGTTTGTCAGTTTTTGGAAGAGGAATTTGCTCAGGAGCAAATCTCCTGAAAGGGCTAGAGAAAGAGGATGGCTGTAAGCCCTCCTTAGCCTTAGTATGGCACGAACAGGGTGGGGACTGCACACATCCCTTCACCTTGAGTGTCCAGCACTGCACAGGACCAGCACCGAAGTGTTAGTTGTAGTCACACATGGCCATCCTATGTTTGCCCATTTTCCTCCAAGTGTCTGAATGCAAGTGCTTTAATCCTTTCAGTTCTTTGTATGAAAAGCTGTTGACTTCCTGTGTCTGTCCAATAGAGGTGATGAATATCATGGTCTGACCCTGCTCTCCTGACTGCCTGCATCAGGGGCTCTCTAGAGCCTTTTGCAGCTCTCCTCCAGCCCTGGCTCCCAGTTTTAGTCCTAAAGTGTTTTATTTTGTCAGCTGGCTGTTTCTTCTTGTTCTCTTGTTATCATTCACTGTGACTGGTACTGCCTCATTTCTTTGTCAGGGTAACACAAAGCAAACCAATTTCCCCATATCCCACTCCTCCCAGGCAAGGTTCATTGTTTGCAGGGGCATCCATCCTGCAGCACCAAGAACCTGCTCAAAACCTTCCAGAACTGAGCTCCTCTCCAAGAAAATATGGAGTGACATTCTCAGGCTCATGTAAACTGGTGTAGCTCCATTGATGTCGATCCATCTTATATAAGCCAAAAATAGGGCTTAAAATAAGTGAATCATTCTGTTGGAATGCAGCCAGCTCTGAGGCATACCTGTCCCATGGGGATGCTGAGAAGTGAAAGTTGCTTCTACCCTTTTTGGCTGATAATCCACAAATGAGCCACAGTTCTGCCATGGCAGAAAGGCTGCTGTGCCATGGTGAGTCACTTTGCCCACTGTAAAATGTCCCTGTTCTGGAGAGCAGTTCAGCAGCTGTTCAGTCTAGTGTATCCCAGGTGGCAGAGATGGTCATGTTATTTATACAGCTCCATAAATGAACTTACTGCTGTGCAAAATAACAGCCCTTCCTTGAGCAGTTTCCAATGCACCTTGCTCTGGAGCAAACCAGGACAGTGCTGTTGTGAGCCTAGGAATGTTGCAAGAAAAGTCCCAGCTGCTCCAGCGGTCGTAGGACAAGCACTCTGAGAAAGACAGCACGGTGTCACCAGTGGGGCTTTACAAAATGCATCTGGAGGTCTGAACTCACCTTTCCTTTTGCCTTCTTTCAGGAAAGGCAAGGAAAAAAACTGCTCCACCTTGCAGGTACAAAACAAGATGCCCCAAGAGAGATGTCCTGTGTTGCTCACAGCAGCCAGAGCCTGTGTGGATGAACAGCTCTCCCAGAGGGACTTGCTTTGTGGGAAGATGCTGCCCAGGACAGTAATGTGTCTGTTACTATAGCTGAGGTAACATTTCTCAGATTTCCTTGGATTCAAGGGTTTGTGACATCTGGTCACATCCATGTTCTGTCCTTTTCTTTTTTGAAATTTCCTCTTTTCTCAGGGGGAGCCCAACTTGCTGGTGCCAAGAGGCATCTCACAGGGGTAGGGCTGCAGGATCACAGGCTTCAGACTCCACACCAAAAGGGATAAGGAGGTGGAGCAAGAGGGAGGCAGACTACCAGACACTCTGAACCTGGGCTTTCCCTGGGGTTGTGCATGTGTGCAATCACAGGGTTTTTCCAAGGTAAAAGGCACCATCAGCCATGCTAGCTGATGGTGCAGGAGCAAGCACTGCCAGCTCCGCAAAGCTGCGCCCTGGAAAGAGCTGCTGTGATCGGAAAGTGGAGTTTATTAACTCCAGATTTTTCCAGTGAGGCTGGCACACCAACAATAGGGTCTGAACACAAAGGATCCCTTGCAGATATAAATCAGGGGAAGGCATCTCCAAAGGCTCCTGCTAGCCTGAGTCACGCACAGCCGCTGTGCCAAGTCCCAGCTGCTGGGTGGCACTGGGCCCACAGCTGAGTCACAGGCACCCAGCTCAGGGGGCATTACTGGTGGCCTGATTAGTAAACCCACTGAGAATGTGCTGTGCTGACTGCAGAGCACAGGTGTCTCAGAGGGCTTGCCTCTTATACTGATGGGCAAAGGGAGCTTGGGGCTGCTGGTTAGTCATCAGGGGAAAAGGAGGAGGTGAGTTGTGGGTCCTGTGGTGGCTCAGTTGAGGAGAGGCTTTAGGGAATAGTTAAGGGATTTACCCCTGATCAAGGAAGTAGGGCAATAGCTATCACTGTCCCAACCATCATAACCTTCTACCTGCTTTGAGATGTTTAGAAATGTCTTTATTATGTCATTTTGTCTACAGGAACAGATGGAAAGGCTGGAAAGGTTGTCTCTTACTGTGCTTAACACAGCCCCTCAGCTAGAAGTAACCATCCCTGGAGCTGAGCCAGTGCAGACAACATGTGTGCGCACCCTTTGTCTGCTCTGGCACAGCATCAGCCTTCCTGCTGGGAAGGGTGAGAGCCTGAGCCTCCCCTCCTGTGGCTGCAGCAGACTCACAGTCACCCAGCTGGCTGGAGCTTAAAGCCCTCCTAGCTCTGCTTGGAAGAGGACCCTTCACTTGGTACAAGGCCCTTAAGGAGGGTTTAGGAGAGGGTTGGGTACATCAGGAACAGCTGACAGGATGGGGAAAACAGCAAACAACTCTCTTGCTGTGCTCCTCCTGTGCATTATAATGTCTCTCATGCCTTGACTGCCCTGCAAATGCTGATGGAGTTCACTGACAGGTGAAGGGTTTCTAGCAGGTAAATGTTTTTTGTTGTGTTTATTTGGTGTTTGGGTTTGGTTTTTTTTACAGGGGAAGGGTCATATTTGTGGCCTGATGTTAAGTCAGAACTGGAGCTGGAACTTTGAATACAAAGCTTTTTTTCCCCCAAAATGGTACTGTACTCTAGTCTCTCAGCCTTGTCCTCAGGTAAGGGCTCTACTTGCTCTAAACTTGTTCACTGAACAGTTTTTCTTGCTGCTGCTGAACACAGTAGGATGCTGAACTCTCTACTTTTCATGTAATTTTTAATAATTGATCATCTTGAACCTTCCCATTTTGCTTGGGGACACTTTCCTGTTTGCACCTACCCTGTAGATCCTGGTGCTAGTCTTTGACTGGGACCTTGTTGGTATTTCTGCAGAGTAAATAGAGTTATCATATGTATTCAGAACTTAAAATTCAGGTGAGAGCAGCTTGTGTGAATGCAGGGACTGTGCATTGCAGAGACAGGCAGAATAAAAGTTCAGTTGTTTTTCTTTTCTTTTTGTGCTGCAGGACAAACTTTCCAAAAAAATGATGGCTTTGCCACATGTTTTCTATAACCAGCCAAATAAAATATTATGTTTGATAGCATTCAGGGTCAGAGAAAGAACTCAGACTCTGGGCTTAGCATATTTTCTTCCTCATAATAGCTTTTGCTGAATGATAATCTTTAAAACTGTGCATGTGGGGGACAGATCCTGACCCCCACTGCATCTGCTCTGCCTCCCTGCAAAAAATGTTGAGCAGGCAAAAGGTGAGTTTGGCTGGATTGCTGGAGATCACCTGCCCCAGTTTGTCAGCTGTGGGGCACCATGGCCAGAGTATGGCAGGAGGAAGAGAACTGGTGATACTTGTGTATCTGGGTACGTGTTTTGTAGGGCTGTGGATATTCCCCCCAGGAGCACCCCAAGGGTGAGGTGGTCCATGGCTGTGCTCACACCAGTGCTCTGGTGCTTCTCAGAAGGCACAGCTGTGGCTGTGGCTGTTTTCTGGATACAGGTGTCATTGCCACATGAGAAATGCATGTGTCACGTGGAGTACAATTTTCCCAGTTTTCTTGTATGTACGTTTCCTGATGCAAACTTCAGAGTGTTTGGTTACCTGACAGCAATGTCAAACAAGCACAGGAGCTGGGGTATTCCTGCCACAGGTTTACCACTACCCGAATCTGTGGAAAAGTACACACATCTCTGTCATGCTGGAAATGTTCCCTGGAGCATGTTTTCCTTTCAGCAGCAGGCAGGGATATTTGCTGTCTTGGAGGGTCGCACTGATGTATAACTTGGTGCTGGTTGCTACAAGCAGTAGAAACTTTTTCTGCATTAAAACAGAAAATCAAGCTGAAGTGGGCTGGAGCTATTCATAGAGTTTGAGTCTTTAAAGACTCTGAATAGTTTATACAGCTTTTTTTCACTGTTTAAAATTGGTATCTTGCTTTAACAATAAATAAGTTTTGGCTAGTTTATAAAACAAAAATAAATCTGCACTGAGTTTATCCATAATTATCCACCTCTGAAATTCCAATTTTGCCTATTCTCCATTTTCTTAGAACTTAACAATACTCTGTGCTTTCCTCAGAGGGATGGATCATGAAACAGAGAAGAAGGAGGAAATTTAAGTTTTCACTACAATGTAATATTAAGAAGCATAGTTTTTTTTTTTCTTTTGTAATGATAGAGAAAAGATTGAAAATGAGAGCTGAATATACTCCACAGGCTCAGGAGCCAGGAAACTATGAATAAAAAATAGAGAATCTGTGGAAATTTTTTGCTTGCTTGGGTTTTTCTGTTTTGAAACCAGCAAGAGGATTTCAGAGGCTTCATTTGCACATGTATCCCTAGGAATGGCAATGCTGGGATCCTATTGAATACTGCAGGACAGCTGCTCCAAATTGCACTGTTTTCCCTGATCATTCCCTCCATCTTCCCAAAGTCCTTCTCTTTCTACCCCAATCCAGCTTCTCTTTGAAGGAGTTCGCTGTGTGACCCAGTTTGCTGGGTTTTCAGTTCACTGTGTGACCCAGAGGAGCCTGCAGCATGCAAGGTGAGTGCCTGGTGGCTGTGCCTTTCCCAGGTACTTCCCACAAGACATTCTGTCTGCTCCCAGGGCTGATTGCTGCAGGATATGAATAGATTTCCTCGGAGCACACTTCCAAAACTGGGGGATAGGGATAAATGGGCACATTTGGTAAAGTCCCAGCCTGGTTTGAGGACTGCTGGCAATGGCAGCTATGGCCATGGGAGGCTGGTTTGATTCCAGAGTGCAGGTGTCTGCCTTCTTCTTGTGTGTCCTGGTGTTTCCTGGTAGGCTTTCCAAGGTGGAAGATGGGGAGAAGTGCTGTAACTGGAATGACTTGCCACTCTGAAGAGAGGGCAGCCTGGCCTGAGGAGCCTCCTCTCACCATGTGCTGAACCCATCACCTGCCTGCATGTGGCACCTCCACTGGGTGCCAGGGGGCTGCAAACCACAGTGTGGACACCAGGTATATCCACTGATAGAGCAAAATCCCAGGGAAGGAGGATAAAAGCACAGCTGCTTTCTACCTGCGCTTTTAGCCAGAAGTTTGCTGCTTTCCTGCTAGTAAAGGGAATTGTATTTTTTTAAATCCCTCTCTTCTCCCAGGTTTCAACAAGAATGCATGCTCTTCACTAGCAGTCTTGTGTATCCTGCTGTGCACCCCAGTCACTGAGGAGAAACTCTGCTTGTCCTCACCAGCAGCCACTGAGCAGCCAGGCCACTGCTGCTGCAGGGAGGCACAGCTTCACCTTCTTTGCTCCTGAGCACTTTCTGCTGCTGGCTTTGCTTCTCTACCTGCTGTTTATAGTATGGGCTTGTCAGAGATGTAAGCTCATTAATCACCCCAAGCCACGCTTCCCTGATTCCATTTATAGCATCTTCCCTCTCTGTTCCGTTTCACTGCCCCCACCTTAGTCACTGCTCAGTTCTTGGAATCTGGTCTTTGTTTTTATTTTAGCTTGGAATGGATAAATCTTGAAAAATGAGGAAAACTTGGAAAGGCAGACCAACATCATGAGCAAAGTATATGTGGGACACATTTAATGTTGCACTACTTAGCCTGAAGTGCATGGGCAGAAGACTGGCAGCAAAGCTATTGGATTAAGTGAAATAGAGACCATTTACCCTAAAAAGTTAATAGGCACAGGAGAGACAAACAGGAGCCCTTCATCCTCTTGGGATTTCTTGTGTCCTGCCAGCAGCTGAGATTGCTTTACTGCCCTTAGCACTGGTCAGTCCAGTGCTGACCCTTGGCCACCAGCCTGGCTTGGAGTCCCACAGGCAGCCCACAGGAGGAGGGGAAGTGGCACGAAATGTAAAATTCTCTGCAGAGCTATTTAGGTGCCCAAACATGTTGAGAGGCAATTAGTGGCCTTTCACAAGTGTGGTGGCTTGACCCTGGCTGGATGCCAGGTACCCACCAAAGCTGCTTTATCACTCCCCCCAACTGGACAAGGGTGAGGAAACATAACAAAAGGCTCATGAGTTGAGATAAGGACAGGGAGAGATTTCTCACTGATTACCATCATGGGTGAAACAGATTTGATTTAGGGAAATAACTTGAATTTATTACTAATTAAAATCAGATAATGAGAAGTAAACCAAATCTTAAAAACACCTTCCCCCCACCCTCCCTCCTTCCCGGGCTTAACTCGATTCTCAATTTTCTACCTCCTCTCTGCCACAACAGCACAGGGAGATGGGGAATAGGGGTTATGGTCAGTTCATTACATGATGTTTTCTGCTGTTACATACTCCTCAGGGAGAGGAGTCCTTCCCCTGCTCCTGCATAGGGTCCCTCCTGTGGGAGACACTCCTCCACAAAATTCTCCAGCATAAGTCCTTCCCAGAGGCTACAGTTCTTCACAAACTGCTCCAGCATGTGTCCCTTTCCACAGGGTCAGTCCTTCAGGAACAGGCTGCTCCAGTGTAGGTCCCCCATGAGGTCTGAAGTCCTGCCAGGAAACCTGCTCCAGTGTGGGCTCCTCTCCTCATGGGTCTGTAGATCCCTGCCAGGAGCCTGCTCCACCATGGGCTTCCCACAGGGTCACACCCTTCTTTCAGGCATACCCCTGCTCCAACGTGGGGCTCCACCACAGGCTGCAGGTGGGTCTCTGCTCCCCCATGGACCTCCATCGGCTGCAGGGACACAGCTGCCCCACCATGGTCTGCACCATGGGCTGCAGAGGAATCTCAGCTCTGGTGCTTGGAGCATCTCCTCCCCCTCTTCTCCACTGACCTTGGTGTCTGCAGAGTTGTTCCTTACATATTCTCAATCCTCTCTTCTCCAGCCGCAATTACATCTGCTCAATAACTTTTCTTTTTATTTCCTTCTTAAGTATGTTATCCCTGAGGTGTTACTACCATCCCTGATTGGCTCAGCCTTGGCCAGCAGCGGGTCCATCTTGGAGCTGGATGGCACTGGCTCTACTGGACATGGGGGAAGCTTCCTGCAGCTTCTCAGAGAAGCCCCCCCACCCTACCATGCAAACCCAATACATGAGGCTCTTTGGGAGATTGGAGGGAGAGAGGAGGAAGATTCCTATTTCAGGGATCGAGTCTGAAGAGCCTGACCCACCTTGAGGCCTTGGAAAACCTCACCAGGTGCTTCTCTTCATGTCTAGGCTCCTAAATATCTTGGAAAATCTGCTTCAAAGTAGTTCTTACTTCTGTTGAGCAGTTTCTGCCTGTTCAAGGCTGGGAACAGAGTCTCAGCAGAATGTGAAACTGCTGCCAAAACACCGCAGTGTGAGGGTTGTACAGATCCCAGGCACAGCAAATGACTCCTCCAGTAGCATGTTCCCAGCTGACACTGGTTTGCAATAGGTCTGTCAACAGCAGCTGGAGAGATCCTGGAAAACAATAGGTCAGTTGCCTGGGTTGGTTTTAATTGTTTAATCCTTTGTCTGCAGCTAATGTGTTGCAGTATTGCTTAGGGATGAGCTGTGCTGACACCACTGCTGTACTCTTGCTGGTTTGGAGCATGGGGTCTGCCCGCCAGGTCCAGGAAGAAGTGGGAAGATGGACTGGCTTGCAGTACTGTTTGAAAGCTGCACAGACCTGTAAGTCACTTGTATTTATATAATGTTGTCCGTCTTTTTCTACATCTGAGTTTTAAACATCCGTTACAAGGCAAGCCAAGTTTTTCTTCTAAAACACATGTTCCCTAAAGCATTAGTACTTCATTTCTTTTGTTCTGATTTATTGCTGTTGCCTTACCACATGTGCTAGGCAGAGCAGGGGAAAAAACTACCAAAACCAACAAAACAGTTCTCTCTACCCTCTCCCCAGACCACATACATCAGGATTAACATACTTAACTCTAATTTCTTAGCTGCCTCCACGTAAATATGCCGATGAGGAGTGAATGTAGGTTAATAATGTGAAGATTATGGTAAACTCAGTGAAAGCTACTGTGGGGAACTGAAAAAAATGGGATAGATACTAAATCTAGAGAGTGATAGTGAGATTAAAAAATAAAAACTGTTGACTGCATTTTCTAAATAGGCATTTTGTGGATATAAATTTTTATGTGCCTTTTGTCAATACCTAAAATGGCTTAATTTGTCAAAAACTCTCTTCCACAAGATAAAGGCCACTTTTTGGTATCCCAGGGTAAACATCAAGCAACCAAGGCATGCAATTGCTAGTAAAAAAGAAGTGGAAAAATAAAATAAAAAATTGGTTGTTACTGTGAGGTTTGTAGGGCTCTTTGAGATAGAAAAGTTCTATTGAAGTTTGATTTCTTGGAGGTTGTTCAGCTTTGACAATAACAGAAGGCTAAATTATTTTCATTGGGATTTATACTGCAGTAAGCTCCATGTTTTTCTCCTCAAATGAGGAGCAGTAATGCAGAGATTGAGCTGTGGCCTTGAGTCAGATGAACTTCAGCAGAGAAAAGCTGATGTGGTATGATGGGGTGTCTGTGGCACCCACCTGCTGTACCTCAGGCAAAGCTAGGAGGTGCCTGGGTCCAGCCCCACAACTGGGACTGTTTTAAATCTGCAAAAACTTACCTATCCATAATGGAGTTTCTAACTCCCTGAGCACATATTGGATGTCTGGTGTCTTGGCCATGTCCTTGGCAGGAGGAGGCCTGGACATGGTGGAACTGGTGACTGACGGAAATGGTGCAGTATTGCTGTGAGGGTTTCCAAGGTGTAGTTTGTGCCCAGTCCCCACTGGCCACTCTCACGCTGTGCTCAGCCATGGGCAGGAGAGGAGAGCTGCTGGCTGGCTCCCATGTGCCATGTCCAGGTGGCTGCTGCCTGCACTGAACAGGGTCTGGAATTTTGTGAGTTGGTGGTTACCAACCTCAAGCTCAGAAGTGTTGGGATGCAGCCTCTCTCTGCAGACAGACCATTCACTTTTCCAATGGCAGTGCTAGCAGGGGCTGGAATACACTTCCACCTGAGATGACCACAGGCTTTAGGAAAAATGGAGTGGTAAAACACAGTCTCCCGATGCTCTAGAAACATAAAGGTCACCTAACACCAAGCAATCACGAGGGAAGGGATATCAGAGAGGAAGTCTCAGTACTTGCCTTCTGAATACTTTCTTCCTCTCTGTGAACCAGACGGGCAGCAGCTCGTGCTGTCGGGTACACTCACATTATTATCTGAGCTGATGTACCACGAGCTGCTGTTCTCTACTTGTGTTTTCCCTTTGAGTCAGGCTATTGATGGGAAGCTCGTTGTCATATTCAGGCTTGGTAACTGTATTAGTTAACAAAGGAGAGCATTCAAAAGCCTGCTCAGAGGCATATTTGTCTTTTGGGTTTTTTTATTTAATTTTTTTCTCCTTTTTAAATGGAAACAAGCTTTCCTAGCAGAATGTTTAATGGAATCTGCTTCCTTGAAACCAAAATGAGGCAACAGCTGTGATTGCAGCAAGCTGCAACATCTTGTTGCTGGATGGAGGCACATCCTGTTACAAGTGGTGCTGCGGCAAAACTTCGGTGAAAGAGGCTACCAAGGCCTGCCTGGCTGGGGACTGTGAAGTCTTCTGAGGGAGCTAAAGACCCAGTTTTGCCTCATTTCTTTGAAGAAACAGCTGTACATGTTCAAGCCAAGTTCAATGAACTGAAGCTTCAGTAAACCTAGACCTGAATTTGAGAGACTTTGGGCTAATAGGTGGGTATCAGTGAAAACTAAGTCAGACTTTGACCCCAAACCAGCAAAACTTTCTGGTTTTGAACATCTCTCAAGGATTTATTTAAATCAGGAAATCAGGGATGGTGATGACACAGAAACTCAGTACTGGTGTATAAGTCTCACCTAAATCCAAAAGTCAAGATCAAATTCTAATATAAAATGATCAGACTGCTGCTTTGATGAAACTCAGAGCATAACTACTGTAAAATATGTATCATTGAACATCTTTATAATCATAGTAATCCAATGACTTTAGACTGCTTTCAGGTCCAACCAAGCAGTTCCTAAAGCAGCATACTTGGTACCAAAGCCCAGTTAATTATTGGTATGACTTGTGTGGTTCTTAGAAGCTTTCTGAAAGGGCAGATTCTGTTTTGTTTGGGGGAAAAAAAGGCAAACCAGGCTTGCCTGGTTGAAAACTGCTTGTGAGAAGGTTTTTCTGAGAAAAACTTAAGAGCCTTGGGCCCTTTTTTGTTTTCTTAGAAAACAGGAAATGAATTTTAGCTCTCCAGTTGATTTCTTAAGTGACTTGCTTTCTACGATCACTTTTGGGTTCTGGAATGCTACAGAAATTATCTGAGGGCATTTTCAACACTTCAAAATTAAAATCAAATTGTTTGAAATCGTGCCAGCATTTTAATGAAAATTATTTTCTTTAAACAAACACTTGAGGACTTTCAAATTTTTTTTTAATCACAAGAGCATTCTTAACCCAAACATCTTCTCTTTGTGGTTTTTCAAGGATCCAGTCTGCATTGCTAAAACCAGATGTGTCTCAGAATGTAATCAAATTCAAGATGTTTTCAGCCAAAATCTAGATGAGTGGGGAGTCCTCATTTCTCACACAGCACAAAGACATAAGTAGGTGGAACTGCAAATACCATCTTTGACTCTGTGCCCACAGAAATGTCTGGGCAGCAATACCAGCAAAGGCTTCTGCTGCATGGAGAGGGGTCAGGCATGGGGCTGAGCACGTGGGACCTGTGCAGCTCCCAGCAGTGAGCTTGGAATCCTGGAGGCAGGAGCTGGCTGTAAAATTAACTGCTGTGCAGATACTCTGATACCCAGCTTTCCACGCAGCAGAGATGGGAGAGCCGCAGAAGCTGATGCAGATTAATGAGAGAGGATTAGTACAGCCCCTGCATCTTTGGAGGGGTTCAGTGAGTTTATATGGAGCTCAGGAGATTATGTAGCCAGAGAGTGAGTCTGGGTGCCAGAAGCAGCACCAAATGTGGAGATCTGAAGCACTGGATCTTCTTCTACATGGAGCTCTTTCAATGCTAAGGATACAGTTGGCTCTTGCTGTTTGCCCGTGCAATGGGATTTAGCTGGCCCTGAGTCATTTCATGGGCTCTACAGCCTCTTGGGTGGGCTTGAGCTGCAAGTCAGAGCATCTAGAAGCTTCCCTGTGTCCTGCTGTGGAAACCTGGAAACGCAAGGACTGTTGTTCCTAGCAAAGTCCATCTAGGTCAGCATCTCATTCCTGACAGAGGTCAGCAGCCATCCAGGAGAGGAGTTTGAGAACAGGCCATGTGTGTGACAAGGTCATTCCCTGATGCTCACTGCTAGCTCTGGGATTTTTAGAAGCAAAGGATTTCCATGGGGCTCTCTGACCCTGTCCTTCTCTAAGAAGACCCCAGGGCAAGCCCCACATCTGGGCTCTGGGTGCCAGCCCTGCCACCTGCCCATGGTGTGAGGTGGTGGTGGTGTGTGAAAGCTTCTCCTGGAGATTGATGACTGTCCTTTGGACGGCTCTCAGCCCTGCTAGGGTGAGGCCTTGCTCTTGCCCTAGCCAGGGGTTTGGTTACTGTGGGGATGGGACATTAAATTGATCTCTAGAAAAGCAGTGGTTGAGGGTTTCTGACATAATTTCATAGGTGGAGCTGTGAGAAGAAGGAAAACACTTTAAGGTAAAGCAAGCCAGCTGTAGATGTGATTTTATTTATTACTGCCTCATTGATGGATGTTTCTCCTTTGGAGATCAGAAGCAGAACTGTTTGAGGAGCAGGTACCCTGGTTTGACAGACTCTGTCCTGTCGGGTGTAGTAAATGTAGGAGCCTGAAAGATGTTCCCCTCAGCAACGCAAATTACTTGCTATTGCCAACCAACTGCAGGTCTTGTGCGTTGGCAAAAAATGTCTAAGTACAAGTGACCACGTGATCCCAAGACCTTGATGTGTTTCTCCAATATATTAGATTTTCTGGTCTTCACTTGGAGATTAACCACATTAGAGCAGGTTTCCCACAAGATAAATCTCCTATCAAAAACGTTGCAATATTCCCAACTTTGCTAGCCTTTTCCTGCAGCAATAAGTAAACTCTTTTAAGAGTGAGTGAAACAGTCTAAGTCTTAAGAAACCTCTCCCTGTTTGTAACCTTAAAAGTTACAACACTGCAATCTGGAGAAGCTACAAACGAAAAAGAGATGCATAAAACCTTGTCAGCCCTCTGGACATGGCAGTCCTTCAGACCACAGCTTCAGGATATTCTTCTTTGACAAATATTGCCATATATTGTGAAGGTAATGCTGCTACCCTCAGCTTGCTTCTGCTTAACTATCTGGGCCTGGCTGGGGCTGGAACTGCAGAGATGCGATGGGATAGGATCTCCCAGAGGCTTATGCTGGCCAGGAAAATGCTGGCTTGGAAAAGGATGTGGAGCATGTCCAAATAAGAAGAGTCTGGAAAGAGTTTGTGATGGTCTGTTATTTCACTATTAGCTGGGATATGCGAAATTTCCTTTTCCGGATGAGCACATTTTGTGTTTTGCGTAAGAGAGCAATTGCTTCTTGTAAGACTTAGCATTTCTTCTAATTTAATGAGCTATCCCTACAAATGGACTGCATTAGTCACTGCAAAGGCCTTTTTCAAGTTCCACAAGCATATTTTAGGACTCTTGATAAAGCCAGTAGCATGCTGGACTTTCACAAGCAGAAAGACCTCCAAAAGTATGCTAGTTATTTCTGGCATGTTGTATTCTCAACATGTCAAGGAAACACGGATTATTTTTACACAAACAGGCAAATCAAAATGGTTCCTCAGCAAGCTTCCATGAACATTCTTGGGCCCTGAGAAGGAAAAGAAAAAAAAGAAAGGTAAGAAAAATCATTGCTTCTGAATTAGGTTTCTTAGATGGATCATGTTGTCACACATTCAGAAGTTCATTTGCACCAATTTGGATCTCTGGTGAATGATGACGGATAAAACAGGAAGAAGAAACAAGGACCAGGAATTAATCTGGGTATTTGATCCTTGACTGGATTTTTCTTCCTTCCTGTGCATTTATCTTCAAATGTAGACTATGACAAACTGCAGACACTTTTGGAAGTTCTTTTTTAATAGCCATTAATGGAAAGGTGATGTGTAGGTGTTGAGAGGAAGAGGATCTCTGGAGCTGACCAGGCCAGTGTGGAAAGAACATTCCAACATCCTGCTGAAAACCACAAAACAGCACAGCAGCAATATTCCTGGAGTGTCCTAAGCTCTCCTGACATTGCAGCACACAAACCCAGCTGTACATTTCACAAATATTGGAGGCTGTTTTGAAACTCCCTATTAAGGATTACAAATGCTGAGTGCAGTTTCTAGGCAAAGGCAATTAGATATCACAGTTCTGGCCTCAGCTCGGTGTTTTATGTCTGAGCTCTTATTACTCTGTAGAATTCTTATGCATTGGATTACCTCAGCCAAAACCAAAATCTGACACCCACCAAAGCAGAGTCCTGTGATTATGGTAAAAAATAAAAAAGTACCTCCTCGTCTCAGCATTTTGTCCATTTCAGTGTAGAGAAGTATTTTCCCCACACAAAGAAGGGACTTTTTAGCAGAAAAGAGGTGTAAAGCATGCATAAACAGCGATACTCAATGTGCACCCTCATCCATAGTTGCTTCTCAGGGTAGTCTGTTTGCTGGTTCAATACCCATGTTCAAATTCAGGAATAGCACTTGCTGCTTGAGCTTGGTGGAGACACAGCCAGCTGTGTTAAGGTTTGTTTTGACTCAGCTAGTGCCATTAATGCTTACATAGATGAATATCAATAATTACACCTTTACTCTGTAGGGGAGTAGTTGTATTACAAATACTTTATCCCAGGAAAAATAAAAAAAAGGGAAGAGGCCACTTTTCATGCAGTCAAAACCTCCAGCAACTGGGTTCCCTAACACATCTGTCGATGGCTACTGCCCCACAGAGACAGTGCTGCTGTGCATTGCATCTGCAGGAAATCAGAGTTCACACTGCCTTCTCTATTTTCCTGTTCTTTTTCTAACCTTGCACTTGAAATTTGCGCTCTCCCCTTGGGCAGGCCTCAAGAAGAAGCTTTGAACGTGGTGCCAACGCAACAACAGACTGAGAGAAACTGAGACAAACACCTCCAAGGTAAGTAATAAATAATAACTGTTATTTCCTATTATTCATCTGAATTTCTACTCCTGAGAATTTGAGTTAAATCTGAAATTTTCCTTTTATTTTTAAGTAGATCATCCTGCAAGTTAAAAACCAGCATCACAAGGAGGTCCTAAGATGAGGTTTGCTCCAGTTTTCCTGCTGAGCATCTGTTTAGGAATTGAGGAATTGCTGCTAAAAAAAAGTCAGAGGGGATGGTAGTTGCTGTGCTGTCACATGGGCTGATACAGCACAGAATCTGCTTAGCATTCTTGAAGGGAAATTATCCAGTGCTGCAACTCACAATTTATAATTGGTTGCATATTAATATCTAAAAAAGGCAATAAAATCCACTGTGTGTTTAAAAAAAATAGTAAGTAGGAGTATTACAAGCTGAGCAGTGAAAATCTGGAAGACTTCTTGGCTAGAGCAGGGCTGTGTGCAGTGCTGTTTCTCCCTTAATTACAAGCAATTTTAAATCATCTCCTTCCTTCAAAGAAGGATTTCGTTCAGTGTTTGTGTTAATTTTAATCTTGCTAACGTGATACTCTCTTGGAACCTCTCCCTTGTGTCATAACAGTGAGATGTGCTGCCTCTTTTGTCCCTGCCCTTTGGGAAATGCAGTTACTGCTGCTCGTTGCCTCAACCCTGCCATCCTGACTATCAGTGAACCTCCCTGGAAAGGAGAAGAGAACAAAACCCAACAGCAGCATTGCTTTACCCCCCCAGAGTTCAGTTTTATGCGTAGTATTTAAGCTAGGCTGTGCAAGTGCTTCATGAAAATCAGGGACTTAAAATGTATGGTGCTGTATTGTAGTGGAAAGCTTGTTATTCAGCACACTAATTATTTCTGAGTCACTGTATTTATGAAATGCCATGTAATAACTCCTTCATCACCACGCAAAGTCAATAGTGCAAAAGCAGGCACTTTACAATTTTGACATTTTAGTGTATAAACATATTCCTGAGTCTCTTGGGGGGGCTACTGGAAATCAGATAATGTTTTTATGACTTCTAAAAATGACATTGAATTTCATAATCTGTAACGCTCCATATATATCGTTAATGTTGCACATTCTATTACAGCCTCAGTGGCTTATATTACAAATGTCAGCTGCAAAGGGGAAACGTACAAAGGCAAGTTTGTGGAACTGGGGAGGGGAACAACATGGTAAAACCTTGCAGTGCACACAGCAAAGCCCTTGGACAAGCTGTAATGGCAGGTCTTGGGCCATGCTGGGACACTGGATTCATCCTCAGCTTTTTTGGTTTCAGAATGGATTACAAGCCCTCACTGAAGGAGGGTTTCTGCCCACACTTGCACTAGTGGATAAGAAAGTTTGGGTTTTTGTCAAGCCTTTTGTAAATGGCCCATTAACTCCAGCAGAACTGGGATGCCTTCAGTGATGCACTGGGAGTGAGTACAGAGGGGAAGGAGGATGGGTTGCTGCTTCAGGTGGACTTCTGAATAGTCCCACGTGTTCTCTGAAAACAATGGGTGAACGCTCACCAGAATATGTGATTTCAGAAAATACTGTGTCTAAAACCAGGCCTTCTGTGCTCCTTTGCAAAGCTCGCTTGCTATTACAAAAGTTGTGGGTCATTTACCTGAATGCTGGGAGAAGTCTCTATGGACATAGTTATCCAGCACCTTTTGGCAAAGGGGCAGGGGATGATGACGCAGCCACAGCTTCAGAAAAACTTAGGCTGTCACTGAAAATAAGAGGAAGCCATGGCTGCTTCTGGGTGACAGTGGCAGGAGGGGTCTGGCAGTTGGGATCAGCCCTCCCCTTTTTGATACTGGGCAGGAGAGCAGCCTCTTGTCAGAGCTGCCAGCCCACTCACACATGTACAGGAGTACAGAATGGGGCCCTGAAACTGTGGTGGATCTGTCTGGGTCCTGCTTAATCTGAATTTACAGCAGTTGGCAGACTGAGGTGACACATCTTCTCATCAGTGCTTTACCTGTGGCACAAAAAATTACAAGGAATGTGATTTACCATGCATTTTGCTGCAAGTGGTGAGATGACTGTTTCCACATCAGGATTTTCCACATCAGGACTGTTTCCACATTCAGAAAGAGACCCATGGTCTTTAGGCTATTTAACCATAAATCTGGTTTAATTTTTCTGTGAGCTTTTATGTTTGTTATGAGTCTCAAGGTCTTGCAGAATGATGACTCTTGAACTCATGGAAAATGAAGTCTTGTTCATGAAAGAAAAGAGAAATAATGAATTTTACCATTCCATGTGCATGGCTACTCTGACTTTCTTTTCCTTTCATATTCCAAGTGCAAGAAAAGCACCAACAGCTGGTACTGAGAGAGGAAGGAGGCTTTCACTTATCTTTAAGACTCCACATATCTAAACATCATGCTGATGTTTTATGATTGTAAGCTCTTGTTCATGTGGGAGACTTTAACTTGATGAATGTCTGCTGGAAATGCAACGCAGCAGAGAGGAGGCAGTCTAGGAGTGTGTAGAAGAGAATTTCTGTCACAGCTGTTACAGAGAAGGGCTGTTGGGAGATGTGGTGGTCGAAGGTGACCGTGAAATGATAGTTTTGATAGTTTTGCTGAAGTAAGGAAGGGGGTCAACAAAACCTCTCCCTTGGACTTCAAGAGGGCAGACTTTTTCCTGTTCAAGACACTGGTTCAGAGACTTCCCTGGGAAACAGTCCTTAATAACAAAGGGGTCCAGGAAGGCTGGGCATACTTTTAAGGAGATCTTAAAGGTGCAGGAGTAGGCTGTCCCCCTGTGGTAAAGGATGACTTGGTGAGGAAGAAGTTCAGCCTGGCTGAACAGAGAGCTTTTGGAGGAACTCAGTGAAAAAAAGAGAGTTTATGACCTTTGGAAGAAAGGGCAGGTAACTCAGGAAAAGTACAAGGATGTCTCTAGGTCAGGTAGAGAGAAAATCAGAAAGGTGAAAGCTCAGATAGCACCTAATCTAGCCACCACTGTGGAAGGTAATAAGAAATATTTTCATAAATACATTAACAACAAAAGGAGCCAATGAAAATCTTCGTCCTTTATTAGATGCAGAGGGGAACATTGTTACCAACAACGAGGAAAATGCTGAGGCACTTAATGCCTTCTTTGCCTCAGTCTTTAACAGAAAGATTGATTGTCCTCAGGGCAACTGGCCTCCTGAGCTGGTAGGCAGGGATGGGGAGCAGAACAGATGCCCTGTAATGCAGGAGTAAGTCTTTAGTGACCTGCTGGGCCACTTAAGACACTCAAAAGTCCATTGGGCAGGTTGGGATTCACCTGAGGGTACTGAGGGAGCTGGTGGAAGTGCTCACCAAGCTGCTCTTCATCGTTTATTATCAGTTCTGGCCAACCAGGGAGGTCCCAGACGACTGGAGGTTGACCAGTGTGATGCCCATCCACAAGAAGGGCTGGAAGGAGGATCTGGGCATCAGGCTTATCAGCTTGACCTCAGTGCCCAGGGAAGTTATGGAACAGATTATCTTGAGATGATCATGCAGCACATACAGGCCAACCAGGGAATTGGGCCCAGCCAGCAGGGGTTTAGGAAAGGTGGGTCCTACTTGACCAACCTGATCTCTTTTGTTTTTATGACCAATGACCTAGTGGATGAGGGAAAGGCTGTGGATGCAATCAGGTAGACTTCAGCAAAGCTTTAGACACCATCTCCCATGGCATACTGCCAGAGGAGTTGGCAGCCCATGGCTTGCACAGGTGCACCCTTCACTGGGTTAAGAACTGGCTGGATAGCTGAGCCCAGAGAGTGCTGGTGAATGATGCTGCATCCAGTTGGCACCCAGTCACTAGCTGGGCTCCCCAGGGATCAGTTTTGGGCCCCGTCCTGTTTAATACCCCATCAATGATCTGGATGAGGACCCCGTCCATCAGTTCACAGATGATACTAAGTTGGGTAGGAATGTAGATCTGCTGAAGGGCAGGAAGGCTCTGCAGACGGATCTGGACAGGCTGGACCAATAGGCCGAGGCCAATGGTATGAATTTCAATAAGGCCAAGTGCCTTATTAAATACAATAACGAATGACTGCACATGGCACTTAACGCCATGTTTAGTTGACAAGGTGGTGATTGGACAAAGGTTGGACTTGATGATCTTGAAGGTCTTTTCCAACCTTAATAATTCTATGATTTTATATTGTATTTCTTATCTGACTTTTTTATAAATACAAACAGCAATTAAGAATGCCTCTGACTATTATATCCAAGGAAAAGTGTTTGAGATACATGAGAGATATTCAGGGAATTGTAAGTCTTCAGTAAAAAAATGTCCTGAGATCAATTTCCTGATTCAGTAGTGAAGTCCTCATATCATGTAAAATGTAATGTGATTGTCCATGGCCCTAATAAAATCTTGACTTTTCCGCCAAGCTTCCATCTATAAAAATCAAATTTATCCAGCATTTGTCTGCATTTTGAAAGGGATACGGATTTTTTGAAATTGATACGCTAGTAATCCTTTATGGTGCATTAATATAGGAGAACAGTAATTTGTTGCATTTTCTTCACACAGAAACAATCAGCTGGGAAATGTGCATAATAATTGTCTTTGTCCTTCATTGTCACAGGCCATTAGCTAATGAATTTAAGCTGTACTTGGCTCTTGCCCCGGTAAGAAAACTACATTAGAGATCTTGTAGCAGTGGTATTATATAAAACCTTTCAGTGGGTTTTATTTTAGTCTCACTGAGGTGATGCTGCTATGCACTGAGGAAGGCATCACAATTTTGTGGTGAGCAGTGAGGTCAGCATTGTCAAGCAAGCTGAAGGGCATCTACAGTTACGGCTGTTGCCACATGCCAAGACCCTTTTTGTTTGGTTTCTTCTATTTTAACCAAACTTTTCATGTCTACTTTTGTGATAGTTTCAGGTTCTTCTTTTGGGTGGGAAGATTTGCTAAACTCAGTTCAGCTGTACAAAGATTCATGCTAGGGAAAATAAGTAGTTTGGGCAATGCTTTAAATAAACAATAGGAACACATATCTGTAGGTTGAGCAGTTTTACTACCTATGCAGTTTTTCCGGGTGTTATCCAAGCTTTGTATCCAAGCTTTTAGCTCATGGATATCTCAGACCTGGGAGGAGAATGGATGGTGAGTGCATGATACACATCTGCAGAGACTCTCAGGAGAGCAATTGTGGCGTAATTCTGTGTCTGCCCAAGGAATATTGCTTCTGCACAAGCTGCAACACCACAGCACCCGAGGGATGGCTGTGGCAAAACAGTGGCCAAGTTTTGTTGTGCCCTCTAGAGAAAGACAGCACCAGACAACTGGCAGTGCAGGGTATTTCACCTGCAAAGTCATGTGAGAAATGAGTTGGGACTACCACTCTTGTTAAAAGGCACCATTTACTCCCTTACCTCTTCTATCTCCAAAACCGGAGTCTGGGGTTTCCATGGCCTGCAGACCCCTTTTTGATTGTACTATCTGCCTACCTGGGCAAATATTTTAAGAGATAGTGCAGGAAATGTTCTGAATGCTATACCCAAACCCATGATGCTTTGGTGTAAAACAAGCACTGCTTGCAGCAGAGTAAGTGGCTGGAAAGCTTTGGGCTCTGAGGTGTGCAAGGAGCAGGTGCCAGGTTGCAGTGATCACCCATTTTTCTAAACCAGCAACACTTACAGCACTACTGACAGAGGTTGACTTGCACCAGAAGTAAATTCAATATGCATGAAAGGACTCTTGTTCTTCTTCAGTGGAGAGCATAAAGACATACTGTCAGAAAAACTAATCTCTCTCTGATAATTTTCTTTTCAACATCATTGAACTGTCATTTTTCCTTGGCTTTGCCAGAATGTCTGACATATCCGTTGTTTCCCAAAACAGACAGATTTTGCTAGCTTGTCTGATACAGGAATTTTTGCCAGGAAGAGAGATGCTGAGATGCCTTTACCAGCCTTGTGCTGTTGTCGTGCAGGTCCTTTGCTGAGCTCTGCTACTCTGGTTAGGGATGAAAGGAATCTTGGTGATTGATTAGGTGGCATCTCCTAGTGCAGCAATGGAAAGGTTTCTAGCACTTGCCTTGGACTAGGAGCACATTTGCTGGGGTTTTGGGACTCTACTTTTTTTACCGGGGAGAAACTATACCCCTAGATATTTAATTTCAGAACTAGTGATTCAAGGTACTGGTGTATCACCAAACTGCAGTCTTCAAGTATCCCAAACTAGAGATCTCCTTTATTTTTTTCCCAATTGTCCCCCTACAGGGCTAGCAGAGCAGTCAATCCTTCTAGGCATGTGTGAAGAGTCAGTAAGATTCCAAGACTGTGATTGAAAAATATCTGTATTGAGCAACCTCCTCCTTCAGCCAGCTGAGGAGTGTGCCACGGGGATACATGGTCCATAAGGCTGCATGTAACTCCATAGCTCATGCAGAGGAACTTGGCAGAAATTAGATTGTGAAGTCAGGCAAACTGGAGGAACCCAAACACCACCACGATCTGCCAAAATGAGTCCTACATCCCATTTGTAGTCAGCTCTTTTCTTTGGGGAAGCTTAACTGTTCCTGTGTTCTCTGACAGTGTGACTTCAATACCTACAGTCTAAAAAGCCTATAGGGAGATTAACAATAACTCAGTTAAAAATAACTTGCAACACCATTTAAATCCCTATGGGTTAATCTGGGCATATTGAAGAACAGTTTCTGAGTCTGGAATTATCTAACTTGGCTGTGATTGTGTAGTTTAATTTCCAGATTAACTAGAGGTATTTGTTTAAACTGGGTGGCTGCTGAGATATTAAAAGTAGGAGCAGGAAACTTTGCAGTCAGTTTTACAACACAATGAATTGCTTGTCCTTTCAAAACTGCGTCTGTCCACACTACCTCATGCCTGCCCAACACCATTACTGCAAACACTTGTCCACTTGCATGTCTTGCATACATGAGTAGGTGCTTTCTGGGACTGTGATAACTGTACATCTTCTGCAGGATAAAGGCCACACCACACATATATTTCCACTCTGTGCTTTGAGGTACTTTTCATCAAGTGTGATCTTTGGGATTCTGGTTGTACAAGTTGTTAGCTGCAAATTTCCCCTTAGTCTGCTAGGGACACAGTTTTGCGTAATAGATTGTCTTATCACATCTGCAAGGTAATTGCTTCTCAACTGGCATCCAAGAAGGCCTCAGATTTGATCTATGATGGCCCGTGCATTGCTAATGCCTGTATTCCAAGGAAGCATATCCCTGTTACTGATGAACTGCATGGATGACTGATGGTGTAGATCCAAAGTTAACTAGGCGTTCTCTTTAAAGGTGACATATATTATATTTGGGCAAAGAGGAGTTTCCTGCATAATCTTTAGAGACAGCTGTGTTCCATTTTATGGTTTCTCTGGCAGTTACAGAAATGCAGATAAAAGGCTTTACATTTTTCCAGCTCATTATTCTGATTGCATGTCCAGCTACTGGTTTTCTGATAAACAGGATCACAGTAGAAGAAAATATATGGGTTGTACAACCTTCACTCCCTGACCTTCCCACCATTGTATCTTCAGTATTTTTAGATGCCATCATGAAGCATCCACAGCTGGTTAATCAGAGATTTCACACAGCCAGGGGTGTGTAGAATAGGTATGGGAGTTAGGAAGCAAGTCTTCCTCTGAACTTGCTCCATCCCTTATTTTCTTCCATAGCTCTTAGAAAAGGGTCTTCTTGTTCCTAATCTCTGTCTATGGAGAAAGTGTCTTGTGTTTTCACTTGTGCTGCCACACCTGTCTGAGATGCTTGTTCCAAATCCTAGCCATAGGTTGCTCCCTGTGTTTATCTTGTCTGAAGTTTGGCCCTTTCACTTTCAGCTGTCTCTATAGAGCACTGGTGGTGGTCTGTGTAAGCAGCAATTATCTTATGAAAAAAATTATATATTAAAAAAGGTCATGTTTAAAGTCAAAAAGAAGTGCAGAAATGAAAAGGGAAAAAAAATCTCAATGAGAAAAAGTGAACAGTTCCAGAGAATCAAAGTCATTGTCTATGAAGGGCATCTTAAATTAACAAGCTGGATTATTTGGTAATAAATAATGGAATCATAGAATCATTTAGGTTGGAAAAGAATTTAAGAACATGAATTCCAATGGTAACCCAGCACTGCTGAGCCCACTACTAAATCATGTCCCCAAGGGCCACATCTACACAATCCTTCCAGGCTCCCTCCCTGCCAGGTCTCCTTTACTCCAGGCTGAGCCCCTGCAGCTGCCTCAGCTGCTCCTCATCAGAGCTGTGCTCCTGACCCTTCACCAGCTCTTTTGCCTTTCTCTGGACATGCTCCAGCATCTCAATGTCTTTCTTATCCTGAGGGGCTCAGAACTGAACACAGGATTCGAGGTGTGGCCTCACCAGTGCCCAGCACAGGGGGGCAATCGCTGCCCTGTCCTACTGGCCACGTTATGTGCTGTTTATTTTAAAAAGAGAGGGAGAAAGGCATTATTTGCCCTCATTAGTGCTGCAGGATGTCCTATATAAGCGTAATTATACTCCGCAAAAAGGCTAGGGAGACCACACAGGAAGGGCATTGAAGAACTGGAAAGGGTACAGGAGGCACTAAGCATGATAAAAGATTGAAAGTTGTTATTTGTGGACAAAGTACAGGCTGCTTTTTTTTTTTTTTTTGAGAAGAGGGAAACTAGGGACACTAATTTCACGGTGTACACAATTTCATGGGTATCAAAGGGTTATGAAAAATTCACTCAGACCATTGCAAGCTAACAGGAGAGTTGATAATAAACTTGGAGATAGCAACCCTAATCCAGTGTTTTATTCCAGAGCAGGGAAATGCTGTCTGTAGGATGGGGTCTCGACCATCGCCACCCCATCTTTGTCTCGCCTTCACAGGCTGAACTGCATTGAGACTTCTGCATTTCAGGAATGCAGCTCCTCTCCTTGACCTTGTCTGCAGATAAATGCAGCATGCCCCTTACTGCTGAGTGGTTTGGGAAGAATGTCAGCCAGACAAGACAGGGGAGATAAAGAAAAGACAGGTGAGGATGTTTTTCATCTGCTCTTTTTGAACCGTCCTGTTTGACTTTGCCTACAAGACTTTGGACAGTGGGGTTAAGAGGGGCAGGGCAAGGAGTACCTGGTGCCTCTGGGGTGCATAATGCAGCTGATTACAGGAGAGCAAAGGGGCTGTGACATGAGGCTGCCACCCTTGGAATAGGCATTTTGGGTACCCCTTGTGGCACAGAGCCAGGAGGGGAGGCACTCACTGCCTGGCTGAAGCACAGGCAGGGTCTCACCACATACAAGTGTGGGCTCCAGCCACAGCAAGAGAATGGGAGAACAAACAATCCATAAAAAAGAGGTGCTGGTGAGTTACCCCAGCCCCTCTCTCTGCAGATTCCTCTTGGCAGCAGAGCTCTCTCTGGATTAGGAGGTTTAACAGGGTGAGTGCCTGTACACAGCTCAGTGCTTTGGCCTGGGAATGCCACACTGGTGAATTGTTCTATAGGCAAGAACCAGGCTGGGGATGCTGCCTCGGCCCCTGAGAGTGTTAACAAAAAGCAAGCTCACCAGAGCACATCCTAAAATCTGCTTCTTTTGCTGGCAAGGCAAGAACAAACAGTGATGGTTTCATGGGTAGTGCCTTAAGCACAGCTGGGGGCATTGCTGAAAGGATATACTTTCATTCCAGGCTATGATAGGAACTGGGCTGTCTGATTCTGCAATGTGGGAATCACCTTTTCTAAGATGCCAGTCTCAAAGTCAAGCTTTCATTGCACAAATAAAATGGGGCAGTCCACACTCCCCACTCCCCCTTTCAATTGATATTTAGCAGATGGAATATTCAAACCTTTATTCCCTCCAGTACAGAATGGCTGTTGGGTGTCATCAGATCTTGTGAAAACACACCTGAGTGGAATTTTTCCAGCAACAAAGAAACAAAATAAGGGAGAATTAAATTTTTGTTGTTATATATATATTGTTATAATTTGTTATGTGTAGATATATTTTTAATTTTAATTACTTTAATTACTGTTGGGATGTGGAGAAACAAAGAAAAAGAGCAGACAAGTGTGCTACCATAGAACATAGCCCAGAACTGAATTGTTATGGTGTCAAGCATCAGGTACAAATATGTGCTGGGACCAGGATGGTACTTTACACATATTACTGAAGTCAGTGCAAATTCTCCACTACCTACATTAACATGGGATTAAAGGTTTGATGGGATCTAGAAAGCCAAAGACATTTAAAAGGTGGCAGGTGTGGGTAACCTCATGTACACAGCCCATTGCCTCAGAAAGAGGAATGTTCTTGCAAATTTGACATAATCCAATTAGTTGATTTTCTCAGTGACATTTCTACACGCTCATGTACAGAGGGACAGGGAAATGGAGATTTATGACAGCTATTCCTAGCAAAGGTCATTTCTTTATTGGTGAACAACCTGTCCTTAGTCATGCTGATGACGAGGCGTTGAAGGATAAGGGAGAGGCTGTATAGCTTTCAAGCTTGACAGGGAATAAGAGAAATAGAGCACAGATCATCTCTCTACTTGGACCAGGTGGATTGAAATCTCCCACCATCAGGCCAAATCCACAGAGCAGGAGGCAAAGTCCAGAAAAAAACCAAAAACATGGCAATTTCTGGGGAGATTGTGAGGGAGTCTGGACAGTTCAGTGTCAGCATAGCAGGGGGGAAAGGGGAGCTACAGAACGCAAGTATGTGATTTTGGATAGCAAGGCTGTCCTTGGTGGAACTAGCTGTTTATAAAGAACCTGGTAAGTTGCTCTGGGGACTCCCTGGTCAGCACTGCCAAGTTTCCATTTTGAGCAGTGCTCAGCATCCTGTTCCCTGCCATTTCCAAAATAACACAGATGAAGGCTAAAATATAACCTGAATAAACTTCCTCAGCTGTCCTTCCACAGGCAAGGAAAGCAGCAGATTTGACAGGAATATAGTTTAAATAGATTGTTCTGACATACATATTATGTATCTTTAAATAATAAAACAGCATTTACCTATTCATCACATGACTATTTTTCCTGCTTGCAGATGAGAAGGTATTTGAGACTGTACATGAAGTGATGCATCATTTTTTCAGAATCAGAAGGACCCTTCTGGGAGTCACACAGGAGTTGTTCACTCCAGTATGACCTTAAAAGTGAGCACTGAGTACTTTTGTGTAACTTGCTGTGCTTGTTTTCACCATTAAGCTCATAATATGGAATTAAGTAAAAATGTGACTGTTTCCCTAGACCTTGGTTCAGATCCTGAACCACCCTCTACAACTGATATATGGTTTGAGCTGGGTCACTGGCACAAATCAGGCTTGTGGCTGGCAGGACCAGTCAAGAGATCTTTGCCATATGGAATTGAAGTCAACAGTGGGGTTCCTTGCTGACCCATCTGAGTGCTCTGACCCAACGAAGGGGTATGGGGTTCTTCATCTATGCCCTTGTTAATCTCTTTTTGCCATTTATTGGGTCCTTTGGGCTGTGAGCTGCCAAGAGAAATCACAAGAGCTTTTGAATTAGTCTAAGACTCAGTCCAGTAACCTCATAATGCTGTGGTGGCCGCTAGCTTCCAATCTGCCCTTCCTTCCACAGTAACTCCTCACACCCTTTGGAATCTCCTAAGGCTTTCCCCAAAATTGCGAGAACTGAGGATTGCTACTCTTAAAAAATAGGTAAGTTGTAGGATAATTGCCTATGTTATATTTCTCCCCATGCACAAAGGAAAAAACAGCCTTATGCCATGTAGTTCCCAGGCCTGGTGTAACTGGAATCCAAAAGCTATGAAGGAAATGGAAAATGTTAATAAATAATGATGTTTGAAACACAAGTCACTGAACAAACCACCGAGACCTGCATTTATTCCACAGGACAGAAAATGTTTATCGCAGTTTGAGGAAAATAAGACCTTGGGCAAAGATATATCTTAGGAATTAGCCTGGGTGCTGCACAGTATTCAGGAGATGCATCAGAGAAACTTACGGATTAACTTTTGGTAATATATATTCGGAATAAAGACAAGTTTTTAAATAAAATCAGCATGACTGATTACTTGACATTTCCCTGGTATGAGGAACTAAGGGTGTCCCTCAGGTCCACTGGAATTTCATATTACCTTGTTTGATCCACTTTACAGCTGCCAGTTTTCCATCTGGTATTTTCCAAGTCAGAACCAAGCATGTGTGTGCTTCACACTGCATGTCCTCAGTCTGATGTGTTCTGGAAATCCTGGCCTCATTTCCCAAATCCTAAGCAGGTGATCTGCATTTAATCAGTGGATGTCTCCCTCAAGTGTGTTGGAATTACTCTCTGTGTGCAGACCAGCTGCAAAACTGGGACAGAAATGTTAAGACAAATGTGCAAAATCTTCAAATTGTAACTTCAAAAATATTCTGGGGAAAAAAATAAAAAGAGCATTTCTGAGAAAATCTGTATGAGTAGTACAACTGTCTGTAACATTTCCAGTGTAACAACGTTAAAAAAAAAAAGAAGAATCAGTGTCTCTTCCAGGACAGCTCCAAACAGATAGAAAATGCATGCCTTCTGGCAGCTCGGAAAGGACTGAAGACGAACACATTATAAGCAAAGGGCTGATGTTTTCAATAGCCCAAATATTCACCCTCTCCGAAGTAACTTAGTTCAGTTTAGACTCGTGGCCATCCACAGAGTCGTTCTTTCTCTTACTTCAGCCACCGAATGCTGGCAGCCTCAGCGATATGCCGGCTCAGCAAGAAGCAGCTCAGGGGAAAGGAGGAAAACACTGGGGTAAGAGCTTCCCAGTCCGTGAATCAGGCTTGGACTCTATTTGGTTTGTCATGGAAAAGAGCACAGAGAAGGACTGCAAAGCCCCGAGGCTTCAATTTCACAGCTGCTCTCAGAGCTCCCCTGCATTATCTTCCTTATTTCCCTGTGCTTCCACTCGATAGCTGGCTTAGTTTCTGACTTGGCTGGCTGATAGGTTTGGGATTAGCTCCCACAGATCACACATCCACCTTACCCTGCCTCTGAAATTCACTCACTGCAAATGGCGCTTTGGGATCCAGCACTTAACACACCCGTACGGGTGTCCAGGACGCACGTGGGCAACAAGCAGCGTGGCGCTTTCCCTCTGAACCAGAACAGGCCTCCCTTCAGTGTCAGATTCATGCTGGAATCCAGCACCGCGGGTTTACATCTGCCTCCCGACCCCTCCTCGGTGGCACCGCGCGGCAGGAGGAACACTGAGCCAGCCTGGCCACGGGGAATTCACAGCCACATCCCACAGGGATCGCCGCCCTCGCTGCTCCGCTCTCCCCGGCGCGTACTTTTACACAGAACTGCGCAGAACATCCAGCCCCCAGCGCCTGCCTGCCCTTCTGAGCACGCAGCTTACGAAACTGCGATAGGAAACGTCCTGTCCCCGCAGCTCCACGTCCACCACCTCCCCGTGCCCACGCGAGCCCCGGAGCCCCTCCAGCACCGGGGCCTGCGCCGCAGCACGCGGGTCGGGCCTGGCGCCCGGCCGACCCCTCCTCAGGGCGGGCCGGCCGCGGGGACTGTCCCTC